>VMBQ01005920.1:0-50943 GCA_007657795.1 Dreissena rostriformis | reverse complement strand
TAGTCTTATTTATAAGACGTTGCCAAGAATTTAGAGATACTTTTTATACGGGCTAAATTCTTTGGAACGTCTTATCGGCGAACGATTCAATTTGTGGTGGATATCAGAAAGTTTAAATTTTCATCAATATGCTTAAAATTGCAAAATAACATTACCAACTCATACAGTTTTAGTTCAGAAATCCATTTTTACCTCAAATATCTTGGAATTGAAGTTAAAAGGCATAATTTGTTTCAGTTAAACTTCTGCTTAAATCGCAATACAATCACTGACCTCTCGCCATGTTATGAAATATTTAAATATCAACCAATCAGAAGAAGGCATTACGGTGTAATAGGCTGCGTTATCGATTAAAATCTACCTGCGGTATACAGCGGACACAGCGAGTCGAATGGAAAATGTGAGTAGTGTGTTGATTTAAATTGGTCAGGCGTGCAAAATTGAAAGAGTCATTACATAATTCTTACGGAACATTATCGAGAAATGAATTATCTACACAGGTATGTAAATATTATTGCAATCCGTTGATATTAACTGTCTGATATCAGGGCTGGAATGTTGCGCACCAAATTCCTTGCGCATCAATATAGACAAAGAAGGAAAACTTTTCACCACATTTTGAATCGTTTGCCCGTTGTACGCTCCAAATATTACCCATATAAAAAGTAGCTTAATATTTGAGAGCGTCAACAAGTTGGACTATGTGGCAATGAGACTTCACTTCGTGCATTTCAATTTAAGAACAAGTTTATATATAATTAAGTAAGAATCGTAAAAGTTATGTAGACTCACATTCGTATTTTCCATAAATATTCGAACTATCACCGCCAGCACCGTCATCATAAGCATCATCATCATCATAACCATCATCGCCACCTGTATCTTCTTCATTATCAACTCGACCACGAATATCATCTTCAAGTCGTGGTTGTTTTTCTATTTTCCCATCGCTGTCATTATCACTCCCAGGATTCTCTGAATCGCGACTTCGTTTGTCTGCCATTATTTTCACTTGAAGTGTGTAGCTCGCAGAAATTTAATACAAATATTAAGCTCCAAAAGATATCACTATTCTGGTGCAAAACAGTTTTTGTTTACATATTGACAAACGTGCTTCCGGCGGTTAAAAACCACTCTCAAATGTCAGCAGGTCAATGTGGCCTCAAGTCAAACCGGTCAAATGCTAAATGTGTAACGTAATATTTTCATTATTCTTATTTTGAGAGAGCAATGGAAATGCAGTGATCTCCACAACCCGGTACCCATGGACAACGTCACAGGGGTCACGCTGGAGTAGCAGTGTTATAGAGGAAAGAAATTGATCACCTGGTTACACTGCTACCCGACGGAAATGAGGGACTTCAGTGTTTGGAGCTAGTGTTAGAACATACAAAATATCTGATAGTAGCTGCATATCTCCCAACGACAGGTGGACTTGAAACTGAAACAGAATTTCTAGAATCAGGAATCGTTTGCAGAAGACATGAGAAAAGGTACGCTCGTGGAGGTTTCTCTGCTCAATATGACTATGCTCGTGGAGGTTTCTCTGCTCAATATGACTTTGCTCGTGGAGGTTTCTCTGCTCTGGTTGATGCATGATTGAGTAAGTTCTTGGACTCAGAGTCGAATTATTTACCATTGAATTTTCGAAGATATCACATCTTCTTCATCAGCTGATCACTGGCTAACTGACCGTCACAGTCACATGACCGGTGAAGGGTCACGTGACAAAGAAAAAAACCATGGTAAATAATTCGGTCCAAGAACTTTCTCAATCATGAGTAAAGGTGTATTAATGTTAGATCCAAATGAACTTAAAGACTATCAGGATATCGAAGTTTTTGCTCAGAACATTATGACAGTTATGAAAGACATTATGAAACAGCACTCAACTGAAATAAAACCTATGAATTTCAAACCTTAACTCAAAGTCTGGACGCAAGACATTGGAAACGCTCTTCGAGACAAGCGTGAAGCGTATAAGAAATGGGCTTCCGAAGGCAAACTGCAAGATCCGAATAAACAGTTATTCTCTAACGTCAAGACCACAAAGAGACTCTTTCGTAGTTCAATCCGCTATGAGCAAGCCAGAAGAATAATGCAAGACCGTGATACCATTTTGAATTCTTGAGCCCAAGATCCTAAGATATGTCACACACTTATCATTTCGAATAGACAGAACAAGAATTGTTTCATTAAAGATTTAAATGTAAATGGTAAATCTTTCACAGGAGTCGAGAAGGTAGCTGATGATTTCAATAAGCATTTCAATGCGCTAGCGGAAAATTCAGATAATCCAAATTTTGACAATGAATATCACAAAACAGAAATCAACGAGTGTGACCACATCAGTGATATGGTATTTGAAACAGAAGTACAGCCAATTACTATTGAGGAACTTCAAAGGGCAATACGGGGAATAAACCGCGGAAAAGCACCTGACTACCATGGGTCATCTATTGAATGTGTTATAAATGGAGGCCCTATTCTACAAAATGTGATTTTGAACCTCTTTAATTCTATCTTGTCATCTGGATACGTGCCTGAGTGTATGAAAATTGGTATCTTGACACCGGTATACAAAATAAGGGTTCCAGAAACGACGCTTGTAACTTCTGAGGAATTACCGTGCTACAAGTTATAGAAAAGATTCTTGAAATGGTTTCACTGCCAAAACCTTATCACTTCACGCAGCGTTGATAGTCGAGGAGGTTTCCCGCAAGTATAAAGATAAGGAAGAGGACATTGATCTTGTGTTCCTCGACGTTAAAGCGGCTTTCGATGTTGTGGATCATCATCGCCTACTTCGCAGGTTATACCACTCTGGCGTTAATGATAGACATTGGGCAATTTTTAACAGTATTCATAAGCAGTCGTCTAGTGTTGTGAAATGGGGAAATTCAAGATCAGACCCCTTTGAGGTTCTACAAGGTGTGGGAGGAGGGGTCACCAGTACTGACCTATACAAGATTTACATCAATCCTCTGCTGAAACGTTTAGAGATGGCGGACGAAGGATGTGTTATAGGTGATGTCAGGTGTAACACTAGCGTATGTGCAGACGATGTTACGTTGAATTCCGAAAAAAAACAGGAGAAACATCAGTTCTTATAAGTATGGCCGAAACATTTGCCAACTGTGAAATATATATTTTGCAGCCTAAAAAGTCGGCAGCTCTCAAAGTGGTTACAAGTTCTAGAAAGGAAATAAACGAAGAAGATTTCGAAATATATGGAAATAAAATTACAAACACTGATACCAGTACTCATCTAGGTTTGAAACGATCTCATCCTATCAGTTCTACAGCGGAACAAAAGGTTGATAACAATATTCAAAAGGCACGAAGAACAGTATACATCTTTATGTCGTCAGGACTCTATGGTGCTGGTGGTTTGGACGTCCCATCAATTCTACATATTTTGATTCCCATTCTGTGATATGGACTTGAAGTTATCTTACCTAAAAGACACAAATGGATAAACTCGAAATCTTTCGAAAACGAATACAGAAACAACTTCTTGTGTTACCTAGTAGTACACCTGACATTGCAATCTACTCAATAAGTGGTCTCCTTCCAGTAAAAATCCAGATACACAAGAGAGCTTTAATCATGTATAACAATGTGTGTCTACAAAGTAAAAGTGCAGTGGAACGTCGTATAGCTGTAAGACAGTTGACTGTAAAGGGCAACAAGAGCGCTAGTTGGTTTGTAGACATCCGTATGTTATTCTGGCTGTACGAACTTGGCGATCCAGAAGATGTGCTCGAGTCTCCAACAGAGAAGGACCACTGGAAGAGAACAGTTAATAGGACAATAGACAATATATGGTTACAACAGACAATTGCTGAATCAAAAACAATGAAAACAACAGACAATTGCTTAATCAAAAACAATGAATACTTTACAAAATCTTCACCATGAAGCCAGGAAAACAACATCCTCTTCTACAACAATAGGCGGTCTTTACATACGACGCGAACCGGCAAATATTCAAACTTAAGTTTGTGTGTGGCAGGTATATTCTACAGAGTGATCGGGCATCCTTAAGTAAGAACAAGGTCGATGACACATGTAGAGTGTGCTACGAGTCGCCTGAGACTCTTCACATGGTCCTCGAATGTTCGGGCTTGGCGGCGGTACGAAATCCTGTCCTCCGACACATCGAGAGTGAGATCGAAGAATCCTTCCCAGGTTTGTGGCAATAGTACACACAAGAACAGAAATTAAGTACTCTCATTGATTGTACCGTTCTTTACAAAAGGCACAAACTTTCCAAAGTAGAATGTCAGAGACTTCACAGAATTGAGGTTCAATGCCGGCGTCTGTGTTTTACATTGCAAACGAAACGCTTTAAAATCTTCGAGTTGTCGAAAAGTGCTGCATCCGCGCGTCCGCTCACTACAATTTCGTCAAGTAGTGTTTTCTCTGAAAATAGTGCTGGGAATTTACTGATTACCAAGAAGCCTGACGGGTTCTACAACTCGGTTGATCCACGAGAATCGTCAATACTTTGATTGAAGGATTGAAGGTGTAGCTGTACGTGTTGTTCACCACTTTTGAATATTTGCAAAATAACAATACAAATATATAATTATCATTACCTATTTTATTTTGATAGTTTAATATTACTACAAGCTAAACACATTGCTAAATCATCACAATTTCAAAAGTGCCAATGATTCAAAACCGATCTTTTGAGATGCCAACTAAAAAATCTACATAAAAGAGAAAGTTTGTGTTTCTAAAGAAAGAACGCGACCAAGCTCTCTGCCAAAATTAACAGCTAAGCGGAAGTAACTGGAATTCCTTTGCAGATAAATTCATGGATTTTCATTTTTCTACATGAGTGGCATTAGTTTTGTAAAAACAAGTAATTTAAATTCACATAGTCTCATAAAATAGCTCACTTTTCATAGATACTGTGCGTCTTTAAAATTTTGTTTGATGATAAACATACAAAGAGATGTAGTATCAGATAATAATATTATTTCGGCGTAGCTGTGTAACCAAGGTTTCCACCTTAATTGACCTTTATCAACAGTCAATAACATGTTGTAGACATTGCCCGCCAGTATGAACGAATGAATGAATGACATTTTCGCCTATGTTAAAAAAACCTAAACTAAGCAACATAGGAATTGTTCTGTCTTGAATTCATAAAGTGTTACATAATACCATGAAACACAAGTGTACTATCTTTGTTGCGAAGTAAAGCGTAAGTATGTACGCCATTGTGAGATATTTGTTGTAATATGTATAGCCTTTATGTATTCACGCTCTGGTGCTGATCATGTCCCAAATTGTGAGGGGCACACACAAACTGTATTTATTTCGAGAGTTGAATGTAAAACTATTTTTTTATCATTTTAGCCTTTTAATTGGAGATAAGATAGTTTCACGCTAAACATGCAGAATTGGAATTTTGTTTACGCTATACTACATAAAATAGATAATACTAGTAAATTGAATTACCCTTTAATGTAAATGAGATAAACGTTTGTATATTGCACATTTTCTATTTTGTGCAGTTTTGGTATTTTTCATTGATACGATAATTCCATTTATTCATTCTGCCCTACTGGTGGGACATCTATTCAAGAGTTTATTAAAAAAAATTACAACGGTCAAGTGAAGTCAAAATCTGGGTAAGAAAGCTGAAAAAGTTTGACCCTGACGTGCTTCGAACACGCAACCTTCTGATCTGGAGTCAGACGCGCTACCGTTGCGCCACGGAGTCGTTGTGCCAATAACTCTATACACAGGCTTATGTTTGTTTGCTGCGATATAAGTCGCAACTTTTGAGAGACTCTTGTAAGTTTAATTTGTTTATTTTGGCTTAATATTATTATAATGGCTGTTTGGTGTCATGTCGTTCTGGCGTGCTGGCGGGTTTTACGGACGCCCACATGACAACCGTCCAGAACGACTCGTATACATGTTCGTGCAAACACGACAATTATCACATTGTCATTGGCTCATTTTGGCGAGATCCTGTGGCCCAATGGATAAGGCGCCTGACTACGGATCAGGAGTTTGCAGGTTAGATTCCAAACAGAATCAAAACAAATTTTTAACAAAATATATTTAAAAAAAAAAAAGAAAGATAAACGGCGTTGATGTTAATTGGTTTTTGTTGTTGAAAGCGTCAATAAACTTAAAGGGTTGTGGCTAATGTTGATGATGTTTTTCTAAAGAATCATTAGGCGCATTTATTCCACATACAGTTTCATGAGTACGAACCTAGTTAATAATCTTATCGGAGACCCTATTCTTAGAATGAAAACGCGCAGCGTAGACTAGTATTTGTGACAACAAGCTTGGAGATATAAACATGTTGTGTGTTGGTCTCTGTTGGTCACTCCGTATATTTAATAAAAATTGAGAGTGTTGGCCGATCAACATAAATTATAACTTCGGTATGTGGTTTTTAGGTCGCTTTTGCCTTGTATCAAATCTGGATTTTTATTTGCAAGAGGTTATTTTTTTATTTAAAACGTTTTCGTTGAAGACATAAATACATTTTTGCGAGATGGCAGTAAAAATAAATAAGGTTCCGATGTTAACATTTCGACAATAGTACCGTAAGTTATTCGAAACACAAAGCCGATACCGACACGTTTACTCGTTTTAGTTGCAGATCCAAAAATGTGTCTTTGTGCCGTATGAATACATCTACTGAAATAATAGGGATTTCCCAATTGCATAGATTCTGTATTCTTTATAACACAACAAATATAGTCACAAGCAGTTTTTCAGATGATAATTTTACACGTTTAGAAGAGAAGACAGAACGTTTTCTATTTTCCTTACATTAGGTATTTTTAACAAATGCGGACATTTCTGTTATTCAATCGGGCCTTCTTGCGGGAAAGTTCTCCAACATTTAAATGGCACTTGGTAAAGGTCAAGTAAGATGAAAATTGGGTTAGACAGCTACTCCGAAAAACAATAGAATATAAGTAGGTAAAGTTAGAGTATCCGTAATAAACTCCCGCGTTAATTGTCTATGTCGAATGATGTCAGCATTCATCGTTGAGTGTATTCCTGCGTATGCGACTACGTTTTTCACAGGCCCTCTGACTTCGTTTTCCCGTCAAATTGTACCAGTGCATAAAATATGAAACAAAAAAGTTCTTGAAATGAAAGCGGCGTAAATTTACACTGATATGATTTTTTGTCAGAAATATACAACCACGTGACAAAGATAAATGGTAACGTGCCATTGCGGACCCTTTCGTTAAAGATTTCTATATTTTTGAAAAACATTAAATGTTTTTTTTTTTTTTTTTAATTCATATAAGGAATGATCTAAGATAATTCGAAAGCAGGAAATATATAGTTTGATGAAATACTTGCCCTGATCGTGTTTCGAACCCGTGAACTTCGAAAGCATACACCACTTCGCTACCACTGGATAATTCAGGCTGATTAATTTGGCTACGTTATTTTGAACGCTATGTTAATAATATGCTTATTTGGCAAATTATATCGATAATCTGCGTTTATATTTTACCGCTTTCGATTGATGATTATCCATAAACGAACCGAGATTTTCAACAGTTTTCTAATCCAGGACTGTTATTTCGGTCGTCTGAATATGATGTTAACTTTCTTGTCGAAATCTGTGACAATTTAATCGATAATTGAAATTTTGCTTAATTTTAAACAGAACCTTTAAGGAACCCTTTAGTATACAACAAATAAGAGATCAACTGTGCAGTGGAAAAGTTAATATTACACGTAAATGATGGTTAAACAGTTTTCCGAAGTAGAGAAAGTATGATCACGAAGGCGCGATGCAAGATGACGATACCAATATCTTGCATCGTAGTTTCGCTTTTTCTCATCGTATCCTCGTAATCTCGAGCTAAAAACACTCGCCTTTATCGTAAGTCGATGTGTGATGCGATGCGAAGGTGCGAGAAACGATGCGATATAGCGATATAAATATCTTGATCTCGCATCTTGTTCTCGCAAATTCTACATTTGAAAAAGAACGCGAAAACACGATGCGAAATCACGCGTTTTTACGATCGTATCGTGTTCCCGCTTCTCTCCCTTGTAATCCAGAGGTAGAGTGAGACGATGCGAAACAGTGACTGGCCATAACGGAACACCGTGTTTAATTCATTACCAATTTTTTGATAAGAGCTAAGCCGTAGCTTCGAGCGACGGTTTATTTAAAGTTCGCTCTCGATAGTGTTTACACTGAGAAACATCTAACTGTAATATAGGGTTTCTTTATGTTCTGAAATATTGCGGAATTTTTACAGTTGATATTGAGGATTTAATTAATTACATAAACTGGCGATTATGAATTCGGAATTACTTTGAGTTTAAAACATGCGTATCACGCTCACGCTAATGCATATTTTTGAGTTTGTGGCTGGCTGGAATATATATCTCGAGTCTGTAAGTATCTAAGTTGATCTAGTTTCATCTAAACATATTTTATTATACTTCTGGCTTACAGTACCTTAAGATTGAAAGTTGAATGTTGATTTTGCCATTGAACTATTATTGTATATTATTGAAGTTTTTTTTTTATTGGACTATGCATATAATATTGGTAGTATTAAACTTGAGTATGAAATAGAGCTGCACGTGTACTTCAAATTAGTATGTCATCAATTATGCTTGTATGTGTATATAGACAATGACATACCTGTTACATAATTATAATCAAAATAGATAAACCCAAATGTGTATTGTTTAACATTTAAATTATTATGTATACAAGTAGTAATAGTTATTTTGAATATCGATTGACGTATGAGAATACTTGTAAAAAGACAAAGTACAGGTGTCTGTTACCGGTTTGCGTTTTTACTTATATTTTCTGTATAAATGGTCAATCTTATGGGTATCCGGACAATCGCTCGCACGGACAATCGCTCCTGTGCTAATTTTGACAAGGCGGACAGTCGCTCCTACGATGTTTTTACAACCCGGATAGTCGCTCCTACATTATTTTGACAACCCTGACAGTTGGTCCTACATTATTTTAACACCACGGCAATTGTTTCCTACCATTAGATGCGAAACCTTAAAACATAGTATACGCCGTTCAAATGCCTTGCATTCTTACCCGTGGACGACGTCGCCAGCGGGATGGCATACTTGAAGCAGTCCGCACCAGACGTCCTCACATCGGAAGTGGACTACTTTGACGCTACCTGCGTGTCTGGTGCGTTCCTGACTGTGAATACCAACGGTCGGATACGCTTCAGGCGGACTCCTATGTTCCAACCAGAAATGTGGAATGTCCACGCAGCGACTATAAGCTCCAGCGAACGCACCAACAATGTCTGCGAAAGCTTGAATTATGGTTTTCGGCATCTCGTCGGCCACGACAACCCGTCGCAGTGGGTTTTGATAGGCTGACTGCTCATTTTCTTTCTGTACATTCTTTTGCATAATATCATAAATACAAGTTACATAAAGAACAACATTTCAACTGTTCATGCGGTTTTTATGTTTATTTCCATTCGACAAGTTGGATAAAAAAAAATTAGAAGGGAGCGATCGATCTCTAAAGATAAAGAGATTTGCGCCGCGTTCGACCGCCATCTCTACTACAATCTTGTCACTATCCTGTCACTGTATATGTAATTAAAATCAGAAGTGAATAAATAAATAAACGAACTTACGAACTAGCGAGCGGTTGAGCAAGCGAGCGACCGAACGGACGAACAAACGAACGGACGCACGCACGAACGAACGCACGTATGAACACTCGAACGGACACACGAACGAACGTCACAGTGTGAGATAATGACTGTTCACTTAATGTAGATGAGATTTGAATATTAACGACGTTAAACATCTTATTAACCGCAAAAGATACTTTCAAAAACATTCGCCGCATGTATTTAACGACGTGTAGATAACTTGACAACATATCATAGCTAAGTAAGACAGTTTATGGGAAAGCGAAAATATAAATATTTTATGAGTAATTTACAAATTCTCTTTAAACACCGTGGGTAAATCGATTGCCGATTTAGTTTTTGCTATACAATAATATGCACATACCCGTCAAAAGAACTGTACAAACATAAATTTGCATTATTCTACAAAATGCAAAATTCACTTACCCCACAGTATTTGACCGACCTTGTACCCCAACATGTTGGATCTGTTGCTAGGTACAATCTTCGCAATGCTAATGATTTACGCACTTCCGAATCTAGAACAACCCTTTACTACAATTCATTTGTACCCGCAGTCACTCGAAAATGGAATAACTTACCAGATGATGTTAAAAATAGCGAATCGTTGAATGCATTTAAATCTAAACTTAACAGAAATAAAGTTATAACACCATCGTACTATTACATAGGTAAACGTCATTCTCAAGTCATTCACACCCGATTAAGGACTAAATCCAGTTCCCTTAATGAGCACCTTTACGCAAAAAATATTATTGATTCTCCACTCTGTCGCTGTGGAGATATTGAGTCTTACTTTCACTTCTTCTTCATATGTTCATATTATAGCGTAATACGGACAAAATTAATGAACGATATCTTGGGAATTATAAGTCCTGTAGACCTTGATACGCTTCTTTTTGGCAATACATGCCTTAACGATGATGATAACTCTAAAATCTTTCTTTGTGTCCAACAGTACATCATTGAATCTTAGCGTTTCTCATAACAATCCGATCCCGACTCGACGTTGCATTTATTTGCCTTTGACTCATAATCATAATCCTTCATGCTAGCTTGATAACCTCACATTATTATTCTTTTTTTTTTACTTTTTTTTATTGTTTATATCCGGTTTTCTTACTTCTGGCATATATCATGACATTTGTAGTCTTTAAACACTGCCACTTCCATGTGTAAATATTATTCATAAGGAGAGAAACTATATAAGAACTTGATTCTTTCGTGTCAATCCTTTTCTGCTTATATTGAGTATGATCTGTATTTATTGTAATTGCCATAAGAAATAAATATGTTTAAACTAAAAGAACTGTACAATTATGCAATTAACGTTCACTAACCGGAGCTATAATTTGAATGGCTACGATTTCATCAAATAATTATCAACCAATCTATTGATCTTTGATTTATCGTAACCAAGAACTCGTAATAAAAGGATATTCGCCATGGTTCAAATAAGATCTTTCTTTTTGTTGTTCAACTTTGCATGTAATATGCCTTTATAGGGACATATATTTGGGTCTCGCTGTGGGAAAACCTAAATTATTGTACTTAGTATGTGCATAAGGTGTCATCCCAGATTAGCCTGTGCAGTCCGCACAAGCTAGATAGGGACGACTCTTCCCGTTTTTATGAAGTTTTTTGTTAAGGGAAGTCTGTTTTGAACGAATATTCAGTAACACCGGAAAGTGTTAAACGATACTTGACGCGCATGCATTAAGATCGTTTTTTTTCCATAAAGAGGCTCATTTCTGAGTCTGATAAATTGTCAGTTTTTAAAACGTTCTTCTTAGTTCGACATGATTTCAACATAACTTTGCACAAATGCTAACACACATGCAAGCAACTAATATGGTTTTCTACGGAAACCGGATAGTGCCATCTATAATCTCGCCTATCTTTCATCAAGGGCGACACACGATACACGACCTTTGAACACGACCGTCGCCCTTTTAGAACGCGCCCGTCGCCCTTTTATATGCGAGATATCGCATATAAAAGGGCGACGGTCGCGTTCATAAAGGGCGACGGTCGTTTTCAAAGGGTGACGGTCGTGTTCAAAGGGCGAGATATCGCGTATAAAAGGGCGACGGTCGCGTTCATAAAGGGCGACGATCGTGTTCAAAGGGCGACGGTCGTGTTCAAAGGGCGAGATATCGCATATAAAAGGGCGACTGTCGCACAAGGGCGATATTTCGTGTTAAATATATCGTGCGTCGTCGCGACTGTCGCACAAAATATAGTGCATCGCCGCGACTGTCGCGCAAAATATCGTTAACCGTGTGTCGCCCTTGACGAAATAAGGGCGAGATTATAGATGGCACTGTCCGGATTCCGTAGTTTTTAAATCGCAATGCGAGATGTTCTGGTATTACACGTGCCTTCTCTCAAGGTTTATAGATGCTTCCATCCTTCTTCAAAGAACTCGAAGTCTATTGTCGTCAATGTTTACTACCATGTTTTAAATGATTTCTATTTTTTCTTGTTTCAAATATCAATTCCAAATCCGCTAGTGTTCAAATTAAGTAAGATTGCGATGATGCACAAGGAATTCTGCGATTGGGAAATCAAATAATTTATTTCAAATATTCAAACATTGTCTTCTTAATCCTACATTAAATGCACCCCTCCCTTCATCTTGTATAGCGAGTTCGTCATTTTTATCTTGCTGTAAAGAAGAACTCGCCAAGGCACATAACTTGGTAATATAAAACTTGAAACAGATACTCGCTATGTGAAAAATGGGCGCAATGCATGTGCGTGAAGTTTCGTCCCTGATAAGTCCATGCAGTCCGCACAGACTAATATTTGAAAGCACTTTCCACTTAAACTGGATTACCGCTATAAAGAGACTTCCTTTAAACATACATTGCAAGCGGAAAGTGTCTTCCCTAATTAGACTGTTTGGACTGCACATTCTTATATGGGGCGACACTTAACGCACGTGTTTGAAGCGCAGTTTTACCAGAACGTGGCCCATATTAATATAAAACGTGAAATATATATTATGTCGACTTACTCGACTTGTTCATTTCATACACCGTATCAACAATGTTGTTTTCATGGAATAAATGAGTGC
This sequence comes from Dreissena rostriformis, assembly GCA_007657795.1. Taxonomy (NCBI): domain Eukaryota; kingdom Metazoa; phylum Mollusca; class Bivalvia; order Myida; family Dreissenidae; genus Dreissena; species Dreissena rostriformis. The sequence continues at coordinate 38,193 of VMBQ01005920.1, read as the reverse complement.
AGGAATAAATAAATTTAAGGTTACTACATTAGATATTTTCAACAGCGCATTGAATCGCTTGATAAGGTAAAAATTGGCAAAACGGTATTTAACAACGAAGTGATTTTCACCATTTAAAATTGACGACCCAATGGATTCAGGATGTGGTTGGTTTGGAGAGAGCTGCAATAGTGTAGAAAGTGTAATACTACTCCAGATATTTCGGTATTTGTAATCGGAAAATAATTCTTTTTGCTAAACAGTGAACAGCATTTGCATGTTCGACCTTTAACAAGCAAGGGCGAGAACGCGAAAACATGATTTGAAGATACGATATTTTGTATCGCGTTGTCGTATTCTCGCCCTTGCAATCTAGAGGTAAACAATGCAGAGCTGGCAATAACGGAACACCGTATTACAAATTGATAAGAGCAGAGCAGCAGTATCGAGCGACGCTTTGTTTAAACAGTTCATTCTCGATCGTGTTAACACAGAGCAACATGTAACTGTACTACGGGGTTCGTCTGTTGCTAAATGTCTTTACGTTCTGAAATATTGCGGATTTCGGTTAATACATAAAAAGTATGTGACAGCTAAGCATAGACGTAACGATAACCGTTGATATTATAGTTTAAACTAATCATATAAAGTGGCCACTATGAATTCACGAGCGGATCGAATTACTTTGATAAACACAAACTTTGTTAGGCAAATCGGCATAATCCATGCCTTTGGCCACATACAAAAAAAATATTACAAAGAGATGGTCATAGCAAAACAACATATTAAGTTTAGAGTGCATGATATCAAAATTTGATAATGAAACATTGAGTGTGTTGCTGGATTAAATATATATATTAATTATGTAAGTATCTAAGTAGATCTAATTACATGTAAACATAATTTATTAAACTTCTGCCTTACAGTACCTTACGATTACAAATTAAACGTTGATTTTGACATTGACAAGTTATTATATATTCTTACAGTTGTATAAATTGGACTTTGAATTAAATATTTTCGGTATTAACATTGAGTACGAAATAGATATACACATGCACTTCAAACCGTTATGTCAGTAATTTTGTATGTTCGGTGTATAAAGTGAATAACAGACCTGTTACATTGTTATTATCACAAAAGACAAAAAAAACTGGTATGTAGTGTTTACATTTAAATTATAATTAATTAATGTAATACTAGTTATTATGAATATCGAGTGACGCATATGTATACTTGTTGATGGGTAAAGTACATTTGTTTATTACCGGTTTCCGTTTCTTAACTTATATATTTTCTTTGACGTAATGAAACATCTGATAAACCGCAAAAGATACATGTAGTGCATTGGTTTGCACATGCATGATGCACTGTACAAAACGCCCCCGGCATAATCATACCTTTAATTGCTTATAAATACAGATCAATGGGAATAAAACATTTGTTACATGTTATAAATATATGAGACGTAAGCATACTAAGTTAGCACATCGGTGAATTAATTATATATTAATGCAGATAATGAATGTAGACGTGATAAACATTCGTCGTAAATCTGAAAAAAAAAACACGAAATGCATCATGCTCTGCTTCCTCTGCATGTAGATAACGTACATGAATCGCTCGAATGAATGAGTGAATAAATATACTTAAATAACAGCTGGAATGAATCAATTAGTTAATACTAGCCATCGCACTTAGGAATTTACTTGGGATTGCTCTGTGTTTTAGCCCGATATCTGACATTATACTGTTTGTTCCGGGCTATATATATACACAAACTTGATAATGATGTCCTGAGGCTTTGAACTTGATTGCGACCGGGAACCTAATAGAGTTATGACTTATTTTAATTATGGGCCTACTGCACATACCATAAAAGGGTCCACATGACACTTTCCCTCAATAAAATAGAGCAGATGTGTTTTATTATCCCTGATTAACAAGGTGATTAGCGCTCATTCTCTCGCCAGTGCAGATTTGCCCATAGGCAATGTAATGTGTTCTTATCGTCTTGTACACACATAGCAAGTGGTGTTGATGAAATACCTTCTNCCCCGATTTAAAAAGGGCAAAAAGAGACATAATTTATCTGGGTTTGAAACACTCGCATTCATCATGTATCTTACAGCTTCAACAATAACACTGACACGGACATAAATAGTTTATGAATTCATATCGAATGATTTCATGACAATGAATTTAATTTAAGTTTGTCTGTTTGAGTTTTCGCCTTTTGCAACATTATTTCAGTCAGTTTACCATTTCATACTTTCCTGGGTTGGCTGGTTTACCAGTACTAAGTACGCATACCTATGCACGATACTGGCAAATGCCTTACTAGAATCAGATGTAGAGGTAGAATGGTCAAAGAAAGAATTGTGTGACCAATCCGGACACAAGATATGTGGCCGGACCGGGGATCGAACCCGCGATGACCGGATTAGTAGTTCAGCGCTTTACCAATTTAAGCCGAATTGTTCCCCTTTATTATATAGCAACGGGAGAATTAAAGAGTTTTTGCTCCGCATAATAACCGAGTTGATATGTTTCTTTAATTCAGTCACTTTACTATAACCCAATCCATCACACAACACTTTATAGTGATTCGTACATACGTGGCTTAGCAAAATAATTAAAAAAATACCAGGAATGCTCAACTTAAAAATGTGACCCAAAAAATATTTACAGTTAAATCATTCCGCGCTGTAACTAAATTGAACTGTTCCTATTTATGATGTATTCCCCAGGCTAGCGGTGAGCGCAGGTTTTGGTACACGCCCTTCTCACGTAAATATTTGTGTCGTGTTCTGAGAAAAATGGGGGAAAATGCTTGTGCGTAAATTGTCATCCCAGTGGAAAGTTGTATTAAATTATTGGGCAAGGTTATCAACAACTTACTCTTCTAGGATCAATAAACGAATAGCACTTTGGGCTAACAGTAGATCTGACAATAGTAAAAATTGGTTTTATTTTGTTCGTAAACATTTGGAGCATTATAATTTAAGACAATATTGTGATATGTCTGTACCTATAGCTAAGNCAACGGTATTTGGGACAATGGTATTTGCATCGACTGCTAGGTGTTATATTTTCGGCCATTGTTATTCTTTTTAACCCTTGATTCTTGATTCATAATAAGCTAATATTATAGAGTCTTTGATATTGTTATTGTTGGTACACACTTTAAAGATTTAAGACGGGGAATAATTTAAACGTAATGATACACGAATAAGATGGTTTTGTTCGATATAAAAACCGACCTGTATGTCATATCGTTATTCAAAATGGATAAGCGAAAACGGAAAGACTTGTGTTTAAAAGAAAAGATTGATTTAATCATTAATTGGAAAGAGAAGAAAAGCTTGTTATATTTTAAAACGTTTTTAAATATCATTTTTTTTTAACCCTATATAATTATTTCCAATTTTTTTGTTTAAGTTTATGTGTACAGTATATACATTTGTCATAAATGTGTTATACATTAAATGTGCTACTTTATATTGGAATCAAAAGAATAAAACAGGATTGGATACCTTTCAATTTTGCTCAGCTGACCCTCAACTACCTTTAATTGTGCTAAGCAGCCAACCTATCGTATTCAGCCAGTTTGGGAATGTCCCTTCGCTGGCTGCTTACCACAGGTTCGACTGTATATGGTTTATAAAATTATATAAGGTTTCTTTCTTTCTGTGATGTATCGCAGAAAATAAACATCTGGCAATAACAAGACTACGCTTAATCGCCAAGTTACCGTAATTACTCTATATTTTCGGACACTCTAAGTTTTCGGACACCCCTTTTTTTAGCAAAAATAATAATTTTTAGTGACTCTTAATTTTCGGACATACGGGTTTTTCGTCCTTAATTAATGACTCTAAGTTTTCGAACAGTATATTTAACAGCGCTATTTTACCAAATTTTGGTCCTGTTTTCCATATCTGATGACACTTCGATCATGGGGTTTTATAACCGGATTAACGTCATAAAACCTTGCAGATGCCTGCCTGTGGGCAATGGACCATTACATTTGCGTTATTGGGTAAATAACCTTGTAAACTGGTATTAAACAATGGTTTCGCCCGAAAATCAGATTAAAGAAATCAGTAATTAAACGTTAAAAGCCATAATGGAACAACGGAATAATGTGAATTAATGTCAATTATGATAATCTTTCATAACTTTCTTTTGAAAAATAGCTTAATGACAATTACCGGGGGTAATGCCAATTAACATTTCAATTATCTACCGAAATGGTACTTCCCTTCTCAGTATGATAACAGTGACAAATACTAAACGCTCCAAAGTGGGATGAACCCTATTGCAAGTTTTACGAACAATAGAANAAGCTCATTTATGGCCATTTTTGACCTTTGACCTCAAAGTGTGACCTTGACCTTGGAGATATTGACGTAATTCTTTCGCGCGACACACCGTCCAATGATGGTGAACATATGTGCCAAATGATTTCAAAATCCCTTGATGAACGACATAGTTATGGCCCGGACAAGCTCATTTATGGCCATTTTTGACCTTTGACCTCAAAGTGTGACCTTGACCTTGGAGATATTGACGTAATTCTTTCGCGCGACACACCGTCCAATGATGGTGAACATATGTGCCAAATGATTTCAAAATCCCTTGATGAACGACATAGTTATGGCCCGGACAAGCTCATTTATGGCCATTTTTGACCTTTGACCTCAAAGTGTGACCTTGACCTTGGAGATATTGACGTAATTCTTTCGCGCGACACACCGTCCAATGATGGTGAACATATGTGCCAAATGATTTCAAAATCCCTTGATGAACGACATAGTTATGGCCCGGACAAGCTCATTTATGGCCATTTTTGACCTTTGACCTCAAAGTGTGACCTTGACCTTGGAGATATTGACGTAATTCTTTCGCGCGACACACCGTCCAATGATGGTGAACATATGTGCCAAATGATTTCAAAATCCCTTGATGAACGACATAGTTATGGCCCGGACAAGCTCATTTATGGCCATTTTTGACCTTTGACCTCAAAGTGTGACCTTGACCTTGGAGATATTGACGTAATTCTTTCGCGCGACACACCGTCCAATGATGGTGAACATATGTGCCAAATGATTTCAAAATCCCTTGATGAACGACATAGTTATGGCCCGGACAAGCTCATTTATGGCCATTTTTGACCTTTGACCTCAAAGTGTGACCTTGACCTTGGAGATATTGACGTAATTCTTTCGCGCGACACACCGTCCAATGATGGTGAACATATGTGCCAAATGATTTCAAAATCCCTTGATGAACGACATAGTTATGGCCCGGACAAGCTCATTTATGGCCATTTTTGACCTTTGACCTCAAAGTGTGACCTTGACCTTGGAGATATTGACGTAATTCTTTCGCGCGACACACCGTCCAATGATGGTGAACATATGTGCCAAATGATTTCAAAATCCCTTGATGAACGACATAGTTATGGCCCGGACAAGCTCATTTATGGCCATTTTTGACCTTTGACCTCAAAGTGTGACCTTGACCTTGGAGATATTGACGTAATTCTTTCGCGCGACACACCGTCCAATGATGGTGAACATATGTGCCAAATGATTTCAAAATCCCTTGATGAACGACATAGTTATGGCCCGGACAAGCTCATTTATGGCCATTTTTGACCTTTGACCTCAAAGTGTGACCTTGACCTTGGAGATATTGACGTAATTCTTTCGCGCGACACACCGTCCAATGATGGTGAACATATGTGCCAAATGATTTCAAAATCCCTTGATGAACGACATAGTTATGGCCCGGACAAGCTCATTTATGGCCATTTTTGACCTTTGACCTCAAAGTGTGACCTTGACCTTGGAGATATTGACGTAATTCTTTCGCGCGACACACCGTCCAATGATGGTGAACATATGTGCCAAATGATTTCAAAATCCCTTGATGAACGACATAGTTATGGCCCGGACAAGCTCATTTATGGCCATTTTTGACCTTTGACCTCAAAGTGTGACCTTGACCTTGGAGATATTGACGTAATTCTTTCGCGCGACACACCGTCCAATGATGGTGAACATATGTGCCAAATGATTTCAAAATCCCTTGATGAACGACATAGTTATGGCCCGGACAAGCTCATTTATGGCCATTTTTGACCTTTGACCTCAAAGTGTGACCTTGACCTTGGAGATATTGACGTAATTCTTTCGCGCGACACACCGTCCAATGATGGTGAACATATGTGCCAAATGATTTCAAAATCCCTTGATGAACGACATAGTTATGGCCCGGACAAGCTCATTTATGGCCATTTTTGACCTTTGACCTCAAAGTGTGACCTTGACCTTGGAGATATTGACGTAATTCTTTCGCGCGACACACCGTCCAATGATGGTGAACATATGTGCCAAATGATTTCAAAATCCCTTGATGAACGACATAGTTATGGCCCGGACAAGCTCATTTATGGCCATTTTTGACCTTTGACCTCAAAGTGTGACCTTGACCTTGGAGATATTGACGTAATTCTTTCGCGCGACACACCGTCCAATGATGGTGAACATATGTGCCAAATGATTTCAAAATCCCTTGATGAACGACATAGTTATGGCCCGGACAAGCTCATTTATGGCCATTTTTGACCTTTGACCTCAAAGTGTGACCTTGACCTTGGAGATATTGACGTAATTCTTTCGCGCGACACACCGTCCAATGATGGTGAACATATGTGCCAAATGATTTCAAAATCCCTTGATGAACGACATAGTTATGGCCCGGACAAGCTCATTTATGGCCATTTTTGACCTTTGACCTCAAAGTGTGACCTTGACCTTGGAGATATTGACGTAATTCTTTCGCGCGACACACCGTCCAATGATGGTGAACATATGTGCCAAATGATTTCAAAATCCCTTGATGAACGACATAGTTATGGCCCGGACAAGCTCATTTATGGCCATTTTTGACCTTTGACCTCAAAGTGTGACCTTGACCTTGGAGATATTGACGTAATTCTTTCGCGCGACACACCGTCCAATGATGGTGAACATATGTGCCAAATGATTTCAAAATCCCTTGATGAACGACATAGTTATGGCCCGGACAAGCTCATTTATGGCCATTTTTGACCTTTGACCTCAAAGTGTGACCTTGACCTTGGAGATATTGACGTAATTCTTTCGCGCGACACACCGTCCAATGATGGTGAACATATGTGCCAAATGATTTCAAAATCCCTTGATGAACGACATAGTTATGGCCCGGACAAGCTCATTTATGGCCATTTTTGACCTTTGACCTCAAAGTGTGACCTTGACCTTGGAGATATTGACGTAATTCTTTCGCGCGACACACCGTCCAATGATGGTGAACATATGTGCCAAATGATTTCAAAATCCCTTGATGAACGACATAGTTATGGCCCGGACAAGCTCATTTATGGCCATTTTTGACCTTTGACCTCAAAGTGTGACCTTGACCTTGGAGATATTGACGTAATTCTTTCGCGCGACACACCGTCCAATGATGGTGAACATATGTGCCAAATGATTTCAAAATCCCTTGATGAACGACATAGTTATGGCCCGGACAAGCTCATTTATGGCCATTTTTGACCTTTGACCTCAAAGTGTGACCTTGACCTTGGAGATATTGACGTAATTCTTTCGCGCGACACACCGTCCAATGATGGTGAACATATGTGCCAAATGATTTCAAAATCCCTTGATGAACGACATAGTTATGGCCCGGACAAGCTCATTTATGGCCATTTTTGACCTTTGACCTCAAAGTGTGACCTTGACCTTGGAGATATTGACGTAATTCTTTCGCGCGACACACCGTCCAATGATGGTGAACATATGTGCCAAATGATTTCAAAATCCCTTGATGAACGACATAGTTATGGCCCGGACAAGCTCATTTATGGCCATTTTTGACCTTTGACCTCAAAGTGTGACCTTGACCTTGGAGATATTGACGTACTTCTTTCGTGCGACACACCGTCCAATGATGGTGAACATATGTGCCACATGATTTCAAAATCCCTTGATGAACGACATAGTTATGGCCTGGACAAGCTTATTTATGGCCATTTTTGACCTTTGACCTCAAAGTGTGACCGTGACCTTGGAGATATTGACGTAATTCTTTCGCGCGACACACCGTCCAATAATGGTGAACAAATGTGCCAAATGATTTTAAAATCCCTTGATAAATGACATAGTTATGGCCCGGACAAGCTTTCGGGACAGACCGACCGACCGACCGACAAAGTGACTCCTATATAGCCCCCATTACCAATGGTAATGGGGGTATAATAAGATTTTGTATCAATAAAATATCAAGCACAACTGCATTATAAGCTCTAAAAAATGTATCAATGTATACAGTCGAACCTGAAGGCGCGGCCACATGAGCTAAACAGCCAACCTGCGTATGTGGCCAGTTCAGGTCAGCCAGTTCATTTCTGCTCTTTAAAAGTCTGCCTTAGGCACATCTATTCATTCGTATGCAGCCAGCGGCCAGTCTTCTTTGTTCAAACAACAAAATTTGACATGTGTATTACGGTCACATGACCCAATTACACGCACTCGATAATCAGTACCAATCAACGAAATTGCTCTAAATTGACACCTGCCGTTTGTGTACCAAGCCATTGTGTACCAATTTACGACAATTAATGACAACGGTATTTGGGACAATGGTATTTGCATCGACTGCTAGGTGTTATATTTTCGGCCATTGTTATTCTTTTTAACCCTTGATTCTTGATTCATAATAAGCTAATATTATAGAGTCTTTGATATTGTTATTGTTGGTACACACTTTAAAGATTTAAGACGGGGAATAATTTAAACGTAATGATACACGAATAAGATGGTTTTGTTCGATATAAAAACCGACCTGTATGTCATATCGTTATTCAAAATGGATAAGCGAAAACGGAAAGACTTGTGTTTAAAAGAAAAGATTGATTTAATCATTAATTGGAAAGAGAAGAAAAGCTTGTTATATTTTAAAACGTTTTTAAATATCATTTTTTTTTAACCCTATATAATTATTTCCAATTTTTTTGTTTAAGTTTATGTGTACAGTATATACATTTGTCATAAATGTGTTATACATTAAATGTGCTACTTTATATTGGAATCAAAAGAATAAAACAGGATTGGATACCTTTCAATTTTGCTCAGCTGACCCTCAACTACCTTTAATTGTGCTAAGCAGCCAACCTATCGTATTCAGCCAGTTTGGGAATGTCCCTTCGCTGGCTGCTTACCACAGGTTCGACTGTATATGGTTTATAAAATTATATAAGGTTTCTTTCTTTCTGTGATGTATCGCAGAAAATAAACATCTGGCAATAACAAGACTACGCTTAATCGCCAAGTTACCGTAATTACTCTATATTTTCGGACACTCTAAGTTTTCGGACACCCCTTTTTTTAGCAAAAATAATAATTTTTAGTGACTCTTAATTTTCGGACATACGGGTTTTTCGTCCTTAATTAATGACTCTAAGTTTTCGAACAGTATATTTAACAGCGCTATTTTACCAAATTTTGGTCCTGTTTTCCATATCTGATGACACTTCGATCATGGGGTTTTATAACCGGATTAACGTCATAAAACCTTGCAGATGCCTGCCTGTGGGCAATGGACCATTACATTTGCGTTATTGGGTAAATAACCTTGTAAACTGGTATTAAACAATGGTTTCGCCCGAAAATCAGATTAAAGAAATCAGTAATTAAACGTTAAAAGCCATAATGGAACAACGGAATAATGTGAATTAATGTCAATTATGATAATCTTTCATAACTTTCTTTTGAAAAATAGCTTAATGACAATTACCGGGGGTAATGCCAATTAACATTTCAATTATCTACCGAAATGGTACTTCCCTTCTCAGTATGATAACAGTGACAAATACTAAACGCTCCAAAGTGGGATGAACCCTATTGCAAGTTTTACGAGCAATGAAAGGTGTTAGATAACAACTATCGGACATGAACAAACAAAGAATTCATAGTTTGCTTGTTCATTGCATTACTAGCGAGTATTGGTACATCACATGTTCATCTTTGCACTCGTTGGTCAAAGTTCAGCCTTGTAGTAACTTTTTGTAAAATAAATTTAGCATTTGAAATTATTTGAAATGCAGATCAAACATATATAAATGTCATTTATACTATACGGCGTGGTATTTTACAAGCACGTGCTATGACCGGTAGTTGTTGATACAATCGACGCTATTTTCGGACACTCCATTTTTTCGACTCTTAATTTTCGGACACCTGTATTTTGTGAATATCTTTCGTATCTTAGTTTTCGGACATGAAAAAAATTAATTATTTTTAAGTGTCCGAAAAGATAGAGTTATTACGGTACTTCAACATGAATGCAGCAAATTTCCACTAACACAATTAGTATGTCGCGCAAGCACTGACAATGAGTGGGAATTTATTAATGTTATGTCAGTGCTGCAAATGATATAGAAAATGAATCCCACTTTACATTATTCTAGGATTCTGCTATTGCAAAAAAGATAAGGGTTACTCTCATAGCACAATTTGTGAAACATAAATACAAATGTTCTGCGTATAAAACAATATTATGTAGCTGTATGAAATCACTCGAAAATAAAACAGGAATAAAACATTATTTTCTAAATTCCCAGAATAAAATTACTGATCTTTTCTGTTAAAAAAAATACCATGTGACATTTAATTCCAATGGCAAATGGTACCTTTTTGCACCAAGGGGGGGGGGGCAAAATTTACTTGCTCATTCAGTTTTATTTGCTTTCAGACTCATTTGGTAAAGTCTATATCACGCTTATGGCCAATTAATAGCTAGGCCAATGCTCCTGAAGTTGAAGGTGTACTGAATAATTCAACCTTCAGGGCTCAACAAAAGCATAAAACCAACCAGCAGCCACTTAACAGCATCTCCATATACCTCATTTCATTCAAATTTATGATGCGGTAAACTGTCTCTTGGCTCTTTATCAGGGCTCCCAAACCAGTAATGACATCACATAACTGGCTTGGCACAGCCAGCACTGCATCAGTCCAAGTGTCCAATTAATAAACCATTAATTGCCAATAACCTACATTATTAATTTAATCAAGTAAACATTTCAGCGCAACTGTTTATACTGCGAAAAGGCAAGTTTTATTTGTATGCACCTAGTGGCGCTCATATATTTGCCTGCAGGGAACTTCCTGGAGAAATATTAAAAGTATTCACGAAAATTCTATTAATTATTACCCCATTTCTCAAAGAACAACTATTTAATTTGATAATAACCAAGTTTTTCAATAATCCAGGATACATCTTGGAATGTTTTTTTTTTACACAGGCCCTCAAAGTTATTAAAAAACAGCATACTGGCAAAAGCGCTTCTTATTTCTATATTTCATACTTAAAACAGGGTTTGTAAAAAAAAACTTACAGTGTGCAACAGTTTAAAAAAACTCTTTAACGGAGTCACATGTATACAGACAAAGAACTTGTTTTTGAAGTTTGTGTTCAAGAAGTCAAGTACAAACCACGTTCTTAGTGGAACATACTCATCAAATTATTGAATGCATTAAAAACGTCTTATCAACTTATTCCAATATTTAGACAGATACATACATCTTTGGCATAGTGATGTGTTTTTCAATGAGATTATTTCAAGTGAGCCACTCTGCTTATTCTCAACAGAAGGTTGTAATTAGGGGCCCAATAGAAGCAAGATAAGCCTATCTCAATTAGCCGTCAACTCTGGTTAGTGTTTACTGCCTAAAAGCAATGATTGAAGACCATGTCCGCAACAAACACACAACTGGAATTATGCCTATACAATCAGTGAAATAGTAAAACACTTTGCCCCTGGTTTATGCTGATACAATGAGTGAAATAGTTAAATACGTGGCCCCTGCATGGTCTATGCTGAAACAATGAGTGAAATAGTTAAATACGTGGCCCTGGTTTATGCTGATACAATGAGTGAAATAGTAAACTACTTGGCCCCTGGTTTATGCTGATTAAATGAGTGAAATAATAAAATGCTTGGCTCCTGGTTTATGCTGATACCATGAGTGAAATAGTAACATTCTTTGCTCCTGGTTTATGCTGATACAATGAATGAAATAGTAAAATACTTGTCTCCTGGTTTATGCTGATACAATGAGTGATATAGTAAAATACTTTGCTCCTGGATTATGCAGATACAATCAGTGAAATAGTAAAATACTTGGCTCCTGGTTTATGCTGAAACAATGAGTGAAATAGTAAAATAATTGGCTCCTGGTTTATGCTGATACAATCAGTGAAATTGTAAAATACTTGGCTCCTGGTTTATGCTGATACAATGAGTGAAATAGTAAAATGATTGGCTCCTGGTTTTTGCTGATACAATGAGTGAAATAGTAAAATACTNAGATGCTTTATGTGCAAATCTCCACTCTTATATTCAGCAGGGCACATTGCCATTGAAATAGCACTCAATATTTTGCATTGCAAATTGCCCACCTAAAGTTTATTAAACAAGCGTGAATGAGTTATGTGAGCATTTTGTGCTTACTTCAATCGTAAATGAAGACATCATATTCATCTGTTATTAATTGAATGGCATGAAATACAATACTTACAATAAATTTTGAAGATGTTATCACTTTAATATAAGTGCAATTCATTTTGGTCATGGTGTCAGATTCTTTCAGAAATTTGACGCATTTTATTTTAGTTGAGCCATATAAAAACGTTATAAAACAACCATTGTTTCATTTCTTATGCCTCCTTTAATATTTAAGGGGAATAAAGGCAACCGTAAAGAATCTCATATTAACTAGAATTTCATATTTCCATATCATGAATGTGTCATTTAAAGCAGATTTACGATTATAGGGGGCGTTGGTGGTCCTAAATAAAACAGTAGGGTGCAAGTTTTTAAGCTTTTGATGCAACTGCCTTAAAACACATCCACACAGCATCAAATCAACTCAATGGGGTTTTGATTTATTTTTGGCATAAAACAATATCTCATTATTTTCAGACAGGTTTTAATCTGACCTGTTTTTTTTTATGGTACACTCGGATAAAATTTAATTCAGAAAGTAGATCTATTTTCTTTTATTTCTGTTTTAGTTTTTGCACTGTCATGTTAATGCTGCATTCTGATAAAAATGTCCCGTTTGACCAGTCATTTGTACTTGATGAACCCATAGCGTATGCAAATGACATCATTTGTTTTTAAGTCACATAACACAAGATATTGATTGGAAAGTACTTAAAATACTCCTATAATAATACAAATGTTTGTTGTCAGTTTAAAGCCAGACATAACTTATGCATACTTTTATTTTCCATAAAAGCTTTCAGTTTGAATTGAAATTTTGTCAACGGAAACTTAATGTGAGAGTATCAAATGAGTCTCGTTCTGGGAAAACGGGGCTTTTGGCATGTGATCAGCGACGACACTTTCCGCCTAAACTGGATTTTTGCCAAGAAGAGAGTTGCTTTATAACGAAAAATATCACAAAAGAGAAAAGTGTCGTCCCTAATTAGCCTGTGCCAACTGCAATGCTAATCTGGGATGACAATTTTCCCACACGCATTAAGCCCTATTTTTCCTAGAATAAGGCTATTTGATACTCGCACATTAAGTTTACGTTGACAAAATTCAAGTTTCAAATATTATCTTCTAGCGGCAGCAACCAACAATAATAAGGATGTAAGGGTGACAGCATCTGTTCTGTTTGCAACATTACTAATTGTCTTTGCACTGCATAAAAGATTGCCTAATCTAAATTCCGCAGACGTTCCTCGCAGGAATTACACAATCTGCTGAAAACCGGTGTCATTTATATGACGGAAGTTCTCACTTTCTGATGGCAGTCTGGCAATCGCATCTAATACATTCATAGGCCTTTGCTTTCACTCATGACGTCAAACATAGTTTTCGATATGTTTTTGAACTGTTTACAGTATGTCTTACTCAGAAGAAAATGTTTTTTATTGTTTACTTACATCGCTGTAATTATGTTTGTTTGCAAATCTAACCAGGTATCCCATGCCGTAAGTATGACTTTTCACCCAGAAAAGCTGGCTTAATGGTTATATTAATAAAATGAGTTGACAATCATCAAACTTCACATGTATACGACTTTTTCCACACTTACTGTAATAATAACTTAACATACATACAATAACTCTGCAACCATGACACAGTAAATCGAAGAATATTCTTACACAATGGAACTTGTTGATTTAATTAAGCTTAGTTGCTTTGAAAGCCTTGTGTTGTTTTTTTTTAGAGACACTCTGAAGTATGTTTGCTGGATAGGAACAGTTCTTGGTGTAATTTCAGTAGACCTAGAAAATGCTCCAAGAGTGGGGAAGAAGCCAGGACCTCCACTGGGCCTATACCATATCTACTGAAGGATTGAGCCTGAAACTATCATATCTAATGGACTTTTTCTATAGCAAATACAAAGGCTTCAGTCTTCAACCCTCGAAATTTTTGTTCAAAACCCACAGACCTATACATGAAAGCCTTGAAAGGATTGTTGAAATCCAACAGACCTATACATTAAACTATTGCATGGATTGTTGAAATCCAACACACATATACATGAAACCCGTGGATGGATTGTTGAAATCCAACAGACATATACATGAAACCCTTGCAAGGATTGTTGAAATCCAACAGACATATACATGAAACCCTAGCAAGAATTGTTGAAATCCAACAGACATATACATGAACCCCTTGCAAGAATTGTTGAAATCCAACACACATATACATGAAACCCGTGGATGGATTGTTGAAATTCAACAGACATATACATGAAACCATTGCATTGATTGTTGAAATCCAACAGACATATACAAGAAACCATTGCAAGGATTGTTGAAATCCAACAGACATATACATGAAACACTTGCAAGGATTGTTGAAACCCAACAGACATATACATGAAACACTTGCAAGGATTGTTGAAATCCAACAGACATACACATTAAACCCTTGCAAGGGCTGTTCAAAGTACACAGACATATACATGAAACCATTGCATGGATTGTTGAAATCCAACAGACATATTCATGAAACCCTTGCAAGGACTGTTCAAAGTACACAGACATATACATGAAACCATTGTATGGATTGTTGAAATCCAACAGACATATTCATGAAACCCTTGCAAGGACTGTTCAAAGTACACAGACAAATACATGAAACTCTTGCATGGACTGTTCAAAGTACACAGACAAATACATGAAACCCTTGCAAGAACTGTTCAAAGTACACAGACAAATACATGAAACCCTTGCATGGACTGTTCAAAGGACACAGACAAATACATGAAACCCTTGCAAGGACTGTTCAAAGTACACAGACATACACATTAAACCCTTGCAAGGATAGTTCAAAGCCCACAGACATACACAAGAAAACTACAGTTTGTACCAAAACTTAGGAGCTTTCATAAATATTCATAGAGGCCATAAACCATCTATGAATGTCTCAAATCAAATCACCATAAATCTTACAGAAGTACTGTATACTTAACAAGACACTGTTAAACCAGCATTCATACTATTGTGGCCAATTGTTGATCGTTGGCGGGCACAATAATATGCAGCATTGTTGAATCTATTAAGCGATTACTGGACAAGTGGGGCAACTAGAACTGTTTTTGGCTAACACATACCATATTTTGGCACTCACATCGAATAATCGCTCAAATATAATCGCGACAAATCCCTCGAGCAACCATATGTAAATCTTTATACTCTCTCTCCGTATAAANAATTATTTCAGCTGTGTTCAACCGTTGAAAATCAACAATCCACTGTCTGTCTTTGAAAACAATTCACAAACATCTTGTGCAAGAAAAAAAAAATATATATATCATTTTAAGTCTTCTCTTTTATAAAAGTAACAGGAACAAAGTTTTCATATCCTACATGCATTTGATTATATATATATATATGTATGTAATGTAAATTGGCATTCATGATTAATTTAATTAAAGGACATAGGGACATTTGTTTCTTATTAACTTCAACGGTGATTATCAAAGTAGAAAAACAACATAAGTAGTTTCAAGTAACAAGTTTTAATCACTAAATAAACAAGCCAATGATCATCCTGTTTGCTCCAACAACGAGAAGTTAAATTAGCGCAAGAAAGATTTAAATCCTAAAACCACAATCCCAATTAGCTTGATCTTGCATGTAACGGTAGTAAAGCTCGAGTAAAATCACAGAAACATGGGCCATAAATTCTCAACCCTTAGCAGAAGTTAATTTACACAGCAACAACAACCTTTGCACAGTAACAAGAAAATGAATGTTGAGACTTTTCATGGTCTAAGGGCTTATGAAGATTACTGCTGAAGTGTGTTGTAAATACAAATTATTATTAGACAAGCCTTTACTTTAATTGCTTTTTGAATAAGTATTAAGCAATAAAATTTGAAAACATTTCAGCTGACATCTGCAAATCTTTATGTTTGGAGCCTCTATAAAACGAGATGAGTCCCTAGTTTGAATTCAAGCAGCGAGCAATTTCAGGTGACATGATTTTTACCCGGTGTATTGCAAGTACATTTTAAAGATTAAAACAAGATTTAGTGATAATAAGTGAGCAACTTACAAGACCATTAAATGTTAACTTGAATCCTAATGGCACAAAAAGCTGTTAGTTTTTCTGATAAAATATCATGGTAAGTACATAATGTTTAATGGGTTCTGATTGATCATTTCACGAGGGTAAATTTGGTGAAAAATTAGTTTTAAAATGTGTTTTGAAAACCTGTTCTTGAGGATTTATGGACATAGGGCAACTGAATATCTCCGGTTCTTGAAGATTTATGGACATAGGGCAACTGAATAACTCGGGTTTTCGTTTGATGTCTTACTGTCACATTATTTTACGTAACTTTTAATCCATTTAACAAATGAAGCATGAATTGAATTATTACCAAACAAATCTGAAAAAACCCACATTTGGCATAATAAATAATGAATTAGCTTATTTAAATACCTTAAGAAATAAATTGAAAACACTTCAATTATTTAAAAAGAAATTTAAATGATGTAAACACCATTAAAATGATTTATAATGATGTAATTGCAAACGACAAAAGGGGATGAAATGCAATTTTAATGCAATGAATTTGGCGTGAAACCGATGTATCTATTAAGATTGGTAGATCCAATACACTAGTTTTGTGTTTGCTCACACATTTTCATCCAATTTACATTGCATGATGCTGTACGTGTACATGTTTATCATTTATTCCAGAAGCTCCAACAACTATTGCATGATCAATTTACCAATGCATTATTATTTTATTATTCTCAATGCATTTCAATTAAAAAAAAATTGGTGCACAGATATCCTTAAGAAATAATTTCTGCGTATTTTGTTTTTACATGTGTGCAGCGCTCTGGGAAAACGGGGCCTTAATGCATGTGCTTTAAGTGGCTTATCAGGGAGGCCTGAGTTTCTGCTNTCTGATTGATCATTTCACGAGGGTAAATTTGGTGAAAAATTAGTTTTGAAATGTGTTTTGAAAACGTGTTCTTGAAGATTTATGGACATAGGGCAACTGAATATCTCGGGTTTTCGTTTGATGTCTTACTGTCACATTATTTTATGTAACTTTTAATCCATTCAACAAATGATGCATGCATTGAATTATTACCAAATAATTCTGAAAAAAAACCACATTTGGCATCATTAATAATGAATTAACTTATTTAAATACCTTGAAAAATAAATTGGAAACACTTCAATTATTTAAAAAGAGATTTAAATGATGTAAACACCATTTAAATGATTTATAATGATGTAATTGGAAACAAAAAAAGGGGATGAAATGCAATTTTAATGCAATGAATTTGGAGTGAAACCGATGTATCTATTAACATTGGTAGATTCAATACACTAGTTTTGTGTTTGCTCACACATTTTCATCCAATTTAAATTGCATGATGCTTGGTACATGTTTATCATTTATTCCAGAAGCTCCGACAACTATTGCGTGATCAATTTACCAATGCATTATTTTGTTATTCTCAATGCATTTCAATTAAAAAACAAGATGTGTTTGTGAAACACTATGTCCACTTTTGAGCGATTTTGACCCATAAATTTGACCTGCTACCTTAAAGGATGACCTTGACCTTGACCTTTCACCACTCAAAATGTGCAGCTCCATGAGATACACATGCATGCCAAATATCAAGTTGCTATCTTCAATATTGAAAAAGTTATGGCCAATGTTAAAGTTGGCGCAAACCAACAGACAGACCAACAGACCAACAGACAGACAGACAGACAGGGCAAAAACAATATGTCCCCCAGTATATACTGGTGGACATAAAAATTGGTGCACAGATATCCTTAAGAAATAATTTCTGCATATTTAGTTTTTACATGTGTGCAGCGCTCTGGGGAAACGGGGCCTTAATGCATGTGTGTTAAGTGGCTAATCAGGGAGGCCAGTTTCTGCTTTAATTGTATTCTTCGTTGAAAGAAAGTCTCTTTTTAGCAAAAACTCAGTTTAGGCATAAAGTGGCGTCTCTGATTACCCTGTGCGGACTGCACAGGCTAATCGGAGATGACACTTTACGCACATGCATTAGGCCCTGTTTTCCAAGAGCATGGCTTGTATATTGATGGACTAAGGCTTTTAATCATAGGTCTGCATGTCAAACTCACCTCATATGCGCCTGGACCGGGGACGTCTGATTTGAATTCTCGGAACCGCTTGTCCTTGGTGACGATCATGTTACCATGACGATCACGCACCGCAGGATTGTAAGTACCCGGACCTGAAAAACATGAAGGATATACTCAGTAACGTCAGCGACTAACAGCATCCTTGGATTTCATCGCAAATCCTTGATCTGCCGATTGTTATTTTGATAGGAAAACAGTCAGCCTGATATAACAATTAATCTTGGATATTTCATTTGAACATTTAAGCGAAATGTATTTTATTTCATTGAATAAAGTTATACAGTTTTCCAGTCCCTCCAGTGTTACTTAATTGAAACAGGTAATTACAATCTCAATTTAAAATTTGAAATGTATGATGATTGCAAAGCAGTAGTCTATTTAAACTTTGAATTGCTAAAATAAGCAGGCAATTAATTTTGTATTTATCCTATAGTCCCATTACAGACGACAAAATGATTAAATCGTATAAAGACGGGCTTTAATTGATGCAGACTTGTTTTTAACGGCTCCAACATTATGGAGGGGCTCCTTTTCAGTCAAGCTGTAAGACATTCATGTAAAAAAAAATGTATTCATTGACAGAGAGACAAAAGATTGGAAAACTACAGAATAGAAGCTTTTAACACTGTTTATGATGTATTGTTCAAGATTGCTTGATTGTCTACTCTAGAGGATAAATGCCAACGAAAACAACAATCATTATGAAGGGACAGAAGGGATGAAAGATGAACGATGACACAGAATGACACAGACGCGGCTCACCTGGATTTTTTTTACAACGCTGGGAGGCTAATTTTATTAGTTGCATCAAAGCGGAAAACAATCGAAATGATGACAGATTGGGAAGTATTGAAACAAAAGCAATTTAACCGAGGGAGAAAAAAACTAGAACATGTGATTTCTGAATTTGTTATAAATGAGCAACGCCTTAAAATCACCACACGTTCAATAATTTTGCCGCATATTATTCGTTTATCAAGATAAAAACTACTTAACTTGCTTGAAAGAGTGAATTCATTTCGTAAAATAAATAAAACGTAATTAAAGGTCTCATATTGTTCCCATGTGAAAATAGATTTTAAGTAAATTTTGCCGATAGGCAAATGGTACAATTACTGAAAATGGAGTTTGGTGCAGTTAACATCTAAGATAAAAGAATAATATTTCATGGTCGAAAGGGTAGTACAGATAATCTTAAGCAAATTTTGAGGATTAGGTGTGTAACCCTTGTATCTGCTTAACATGTCAATTTCAGATACAATAGTTTTGCATTCAACAGTCAATTAATATTTCTCATTTCATTAGTTTGCCTTACATACATGTAAGATGAAAGGAGACATTTTGACGTCTACATTTTGTTTTTACCACATTTCAAACAGGATTTAAGTTCATTATGATTTTTTGTTCTTATATGCGCCGTAAAGTCTACATTATACAACCTCCATTCAAATGTGCCCATTTTCTGTTACTTGTTTAGGCTGATTGTTTTATAAAAACAAATAGAGCTGAT
Organism: Dreissena rostriformis; assembly: GCA_007657795.1. Classification (NCBI taxonomy): domain Eukaryota; kingdom Metazoa; phylum Mollusca; class Bivalvia; order Myida; family Dreissenidae; genus Dreissena; species Dreissena rostriformis. Next base: position 17,962 of record VMBQ01005920.1, on the reverse strand, counting down.
CAATGCAATAATGCCATAAGTAAAGTAGTAGTATTTATCATTTACAAGGGTTAAATAAATAGATAACAAATGAATTTAGTGTAAGACAACTTAGCGATGTACCTAAAGAAAATTATAAAACCATCTACCAGTAGGTTTAAGAAATTGCATGACAAAAACATGCCCTCAATACAAGAAGTTTCAGCAGCATATGCAGAATTTATTGAATTAGTGATCAATCATAAACAAAAAACACCTGATTTAATTAGTAGCAACACTATCAAAGCTTTCACAATGTTCAGCTAATTTATTCTCAGCATGGAAGTCCATTCTAATCATATGAGAGAACCATTGGGCTGCGCTTATCAGCAGGCAGTATGTCACAACTATTTACATGCTTATCTTCATTATTAGGCATTGTGTTCCCTGAGGGGTGCTTATCAGTGTAAGTCCTGTCCAAACTTATTAATGGGAAGAACAATTGAATTAGAAAGAAAAAGCCCATGGCAATAACAACATGCAGTATTTTCATACCAAATTTCTTGATTATTTTGATGGGNTTAGGACAGTTGGACACTGTACACTTCCTGATGTAAAACATGGTCATCTTAGGACAGTTGAACACTGTACACTTCCTGATGTAAAACATGGTCATCTTAGGATAGTTGGACACTGTACACTACCTGATGTAAAACATGGTCATCTTAGGACAGTTAGACACTGTACACTTCCTGATGTAAAACATAGGACTGTTGAACACTGTGTACACTTCCTGATGTAAATCAAATGTTTGAGCAAACGTAATATGAGCTTCGTAACTAAATATCAATATTGCCTTGTTCTGGGAAAACTGGTCTTAATGCAGATGCGTAAAGGGTCACCCGAGATAAGCCTGTGCAGTCCTCACAGGCTAACCAGCGACCAAACTTTCCGCCTAAACTGGATTTTAGAACAGACTTCCTTTAAACGAAAAATACCATAACAGCAGAAAGTGTTGTCCCTGATGAGCCTGTGCAGACTGCACAGGCTAATCTGGAATGACACTTAACGCACATGCATTAAGTCCAGTTTCCCCAGACCAAGGCTTATATTGTTATTTACTTAGACACAAATGTATTGCTTCCATAATAATGTTCTAGCATTTAATAAATTATGGAAAGCGTGGAAATCACAAATTCATGGATTATCACTTTGATGATTTGTTTACCCTTTCAATTCCAGTGAAGAAGTCCATTTTTTACTGAAAGTGGACCTTTACTACACTCATCACAGTATTTATCAATTAAATATTATTTTAGTAACATAAAAGTTTTATGTTATAAGATGTGCAAAGGTTGTATATATTAATGAATGTTCGCCACAAATAAATGAGCGTGAAACTATTGTATCTGCTGCACATTTTTATATTTGATACAATAGTTTCCCCAGCTCAAACTTCAAATTATTCATATTGACAACTCTAGATATTATAACCAGCTCCAATTTCGATTGCTAGTAAATTTTCCCACCTAAAACTTGCAACAACACAGGGTTAGCAGTATTTTCTTCCATCACCCAGCCAGAATGGCATATCAGCTACCTAATGGCTGATTTACAACTCAATTAACAAGATAATTACCCATAAATAAATGATAGGGTGTAAACCAACCATTTTTTCTTCCATCATTTGCCGCCCCCCTACACAAGTCATCATTGTGAAATATCAAAATAATAAATCAGTTTTTTGGCGATAGTGACTAAAAAACATTCGTGGCAGTCTTATTTTTAGCCTTTTACAGCCATTAAGAACTGACATTTCTTGATGAATTAAGTTCCATTGAAAAAGCTAATGTTGGTCTTACATATAGTACACTGGGTCTTCATTTTATACCAAAACACACAAAACAACAAAAACAGGACATTTGAAGCAACAACATAATAATTAAAAACTTGAGGATTTCTGAGGATTCTTCTCATTGAACGATTTTTGCATGGGCAAGAAATTATGAATTGGAACACAATTGTCAAACAATTTATATCTTGACCCTAAGCATTAAGTTTGCATCCAATTGGTAACTCAGCTTTCTAAAGCGAAGGACTTTGGACATTGTAAAATCGATTCAATTAAATTTTCTCCGATGTCATTATTTGTACACTATGAGTTCACATACTGTGGTCGTTTAGAAAAGCAGCCTTAAAATACAAATGATTGTGTTACCTCCAAGAATGCAATAAGAAAGTCACTATATAAGAAATAGAAAACCTCACTGCATGAGGGCCCTATGACACAATAGTGACCAGCCAGGCAGCCACGAATAGTATATGGACCCTTTGCATGCTGGGAAATTTGTCGTCTGCTAAAATGTTGTCTGTTAAATTTAAAAAATGAGCATTTTCTTCGATTTTCTTTAAAAAAAATACTATCAGAATAGCAAACAGTTTGGATCCTGATGAGACGCCACGTTATGTGGCGTCTCATCTGGATCCAAACTGTTTGCAAAGGCCTTCAAAATCCGGTTCCAGCGCTCAAAGGGATATGGACCGAAGCCAAAAGCTGAGGTCGATATACTATTCGGGGCTGCCTGGCTGGTCACTATTCTGCCATTGGGCCCGAAGTGAGGTTTTCTATTTCTTATAGTATACTGAACATTATGTAGCAAATATATGACAATTCCATAAACGAATTCCACCAATGTGTAACCATTTAATAACATTAAATATAGATGTTAGACTGATAATTATTAAGTTTTCATACAACGAAACTGTAACCGAAATATATTCATTCTAGCCGGCACTATTAGATGCGTGCGCATCTTTACGGGGCACTATTCAAATCAACGGACCAGTGTAGTTTATATACGCAAAGAAGAAACATTATACTCATGGGAGGTTACATACTATTAGCGCTTAGTTAAATAAGAATAGATCAAGATATTTTTATGCTTCTATTAAAGAACACAGAAACATATTTTAAGGAACATTTTGAGATAATTTGATAAGCGTATTCTAAGCTATAGTCAATATTAAATTATGATGTACTGAATCTTTTATTTAGAAACACATGGAACATAGTAATAAAACTATGCAAACAATTCCCTATTATTTTGTTCACATAAGCATTTTGTTTCAAATGCACTCAAAAGTGACTGTCATAATTCCGCATTTTAATAACGAGCAAAAAATTCACTTTAAATCTTACAGATTAACAATAACACATGCAATTTATTGAGACGTCAATAAATGTTCACATAAAGTTCAATCACTTTAAATGAAAATCACTCCTTTCTTTATATGGCAACCACTCCTTTCTTTATATGTCAACCTGTTAATGTTTTTTTTAGCAATTATGAGGGCATTTAATATAAATTGTCATAATAATTCAAAAATAACGTCAATGCAAAAAACTGGTTTTACTTTATTAAGCATTTCAGATCCATCAAATGATTTTTTTCTTCCACATTGAATAGAAAGGTCAATTTTACTGAAATGACATTTACAATTGTTCTGTTTAAATAAAATCATAAATGCAGATGCCTACAACTATTTTGCACTAAATTACATTAAATATAATTTTTAAAATAAAAATAATGAAGTGACTAACTTTTTTATCTGTAATACAATTGCTAGTTACCTCTTGTATACATGTTCATTCCAATTATTAAATGCAAGCATGTAGCCAAAAGTCGACCATCAATGGCCCAAAACAATAAGAATTAAAGGAAAGGAAAATGATTCATACCAATACAAAATTTAATAACGTAATTCCCGTAAAAAAACTTGCGTCACGAAACGCAATTCTAATTACGAAGACCGGGCGTATTTTTAGACTGGTTATTTTCTGTACCAAAAATGTACCAGATAGTTATATGCCGTCCTGTGAAGAAAAGAAGGCAGTTTTTCCAGCGGTTATCAATATTTGGGGTATTATTGTAATTATTCGTAGACCCGTCTGATTTCTACTTTCATTTTCTGAAATAATAAAAATGGCCACTCATGGACGCAAAAAGAGAGTCGTTACACAAACGGAGAAGCAAAACAGTCGGAGTTAATAATATGCGGACTAAATTTCATAGCAAATTAAGCATCTGGCCAAAACATTTACGACGTGCATGTATTTGTAAAGCGTCTGTACTTTCAATTTCGTTAACGGTGCATTATAAAAATGTCTAAGCGAGGTAGAAAGACGTCCCCGATTGTTGCGCTAAATATATGTCGATCGCAAATTTTTTCCAAAAAAGTAGGCACGCACGAATATGTGCCGAATCATTCGTGTTATCAATTTGTTAGAAAAAGTGTATGTAGCAGTTGAAAGTAGCGAGTTGACATCCATAAACATGACAGAAAAAACCTGTCAAAAGTGGACAAAGTCATATCCCTGGTTAGAAATTGTTGATGTTGATGGGACAGAAAAAAAAGGTTGAAATGTGCATACTGCAAACAGTCTGTGCAACAGAAGTAAAGCAGCAGTGATTTTGAGGAATAAATGTTAATAACGTATTTTACCCTATTTAAAAACTGAAATTTAAGGACCAGACTTTGATCAGAAATTCAGTAATTGTTTGCTGTTATGTACAGGTACCTTTTTGAATTCCATTTGAATAAATAATATAGTAACCATAGTAGATTTTTATTATATTATATATGTCATTACCTAAATTACCCAATTGAGTAAAAAACCCGGGGGTGGAAAACCCAATTAAGCTCAAAAGTAGGGGGTGAAAATTTTTGCTAAAACTCTATTGAATATACAAAAACCCTATTGTTGTCAAAAACAGGGGGTGATTACCCAATATACCCCAAAAGTTTCTTTAGCGCTGCATATGGGGCATAATAACTATTAAAGCTATGCAAACAATTCTCAATCATTTTGTTGACATAAGCAATTTGTTTCAAATCCACTCAAAAGTGACCGTCATAATTTTCCATTTTGATAAAGAGCAAAAAAATCACTTTAAATCTAACAGATTAACAATAACACATGCAATTTATTGAGACGTCAATAAATGTTCACATAAAGTTCAATCACTTTAAATGAAAACCACTCCTTTCTTTATATGGCAACCTGTTAATGTTTTTTTTAGCATTTATGAAGACATTAAATAGAAATTGTCAAGGGTTTTACAGTCATAATAATTCACAAATAACGTCAATGCAAAAAACTGGTTTAACTTTATTTAGCATTTCAGATCTATCAAATGATTTTTTTCTTCCACATTGAATAGAAAGGTCAATTTTACTGAAATGACATTTAAAATTGTTCTGTTTAAATAAAATCACAAATGCAGACGCCTACAACTATTTGAAACTAAATTACATAAAATATAATTTTAAAAATAAAAATAATGAAGTGCCTTACTTTTTTTTTGTAATAAATTGTTAGTTAACTCTTAAATTCATGTTCATTCCAATTATTGAATGCAATCATGTAGCCAAAAGTCGACCATCAATGGCCAAAAACAATAAGAATTAAAGGAAAGGAAAATGATTCATACCAACATGATTTAGCGGAAACTGCACACTCATAAATTCATAAATAATCTACAGGCAATATGGCATGAAAACAGACTCAATATTGAGAATTTAATCAGTTTTTGACATGGTATCATTTTCATCAGCAGATGGACGGAGCTCGAGATTTACCTAAATCAAGAAGATCTAATTGTTGTGCCATCCCATGTCAAGAAACTTTTGAAAAATGTGAAAACCGGAGCATTATTCCCTGACTTTATTACCATCGGGATCATGTATTTTATCCTAGCACTGGTCAGCGTCGTTCTTCCTCTATTGCCTGGTAATGGATATTTGCGCTAAAATTGTCATAAGGGATTTTTCAGACTTTGCCAGAATATATTGCACGTTTTATATTGTTCCGCGGATTATATCAAGCACCGCACAATTACTCAAGGAATATGAATTCGTACAGTCACCGGAATTGCGGACTATGTACTGCAGAAAGCAGATAACGAGGGGCTAATAACACACAGGTCCAAGGGCAATATTTCACCTTGCCAAAATATCCATTTAGAACATGTTATTATCATATATATTCGGATACGTGGAAACCACTATATCTAAAGGTTGCAATAACTTCCATGGCATTTATTTCAGGGGTTATTAACCGCAAATAATTTTCTTAGTAACATATTAAATTATATAGAATCAAAGATGTCTACAATTTGGTGGTTATTTCACTTATTTGCATACTCCAAAAGAAAACTTAATGGAGTTGAAATTTTTGTTGATTTATTTACTTTTTGTTACAAGGCACTCATTATGAGAACACACAGTGCAATCTGCCTGTAGTTAATTCCAATTTCATGAGAAAAAATCATCCAAATTAGAAAAACATATTTCAAATGCAGTGCTATGCATATCTCTTTTATAACGCATTTCAAATGCACTGCTTTGCATATCTCTTTTATAAATTTTGTACTGAGAAAAAAGTCCATACAGACCAAAGAATCACACTTTTAAAGTCTAAAATAAAAAAGAAAAAATTGCGTCTTTTTTTCTCTCTTTTTTTTGCATACACTTTCTCTTTTTTTTCTATCAACTTGTCAGTCTGTCACACCCTATAAGCACAAACAAGGGAATAATAACAAAACATAGCAGTGAAAACTTACAGGGACCTGAATCCAGTCGCTTCATTTGTGACCTATACTCTTGGACATCTCCCTACGAAATGCCTTTGACACATAATCTATATCATGATACAACCATTTTGAAAGTAATCTGTGGATCACAATCCAAGGCTGACATTTTAACCCTTTGCGTGCTGGAAAATTTGTCGTCTGCTAAAATGTTGTCTGCTAAATTTCTAAAATAAGCATTTTCTTCGATTTTTTTTCAAAGAATACTATCAGAATAGCAAACAGTTTGGATCCTGATGAGACGCCACGTTCTGTGGCGTCTCATCTGGATCCAAACTGTTTGCAAAGGCCTTCAAAATCCGGTTCCAGCGCTCAAAGGGTTAATACCATTTTTTTGTGAATGAGATTTTTTTTTCAGAATTTCCATTATACTGCCTAGATAGTTTACAATTGGTACTGGTATAAGAATTATTGTGCTGAACCAGAAAGGTTCTTTTGTATTTACATAATATTTTGTATTATGAAACAATTATTCACTACAAGTCATTTCATTTTTATGTTACAGTTGAAAGTGTCAATAGTCTCATGTATATTGTTGGCCTTGCCACCAGGAGTTCAAGGGATTGATCCTTACTCGTGGAGCAATCTTAAGATCTTTCCAAATACACCAAGAACTGGTTCTTCCTCGAGAGTGTCTTACGCGCTTAAGTAAATTACTATGGTAAAAACTAAAGCACTTGTCACACTGTCGTGATTATGTATAAGATTGCCTCGATTGATTATGGGCATTTAAATAATAACGAGTCTAGATGCACAGTTTTCAAAACATTCATAGCGTTTCTTGCTTCAGGAGAATGCAGTTTGTGTGTGTCTATGCTTTATCAACCTTCATCAAGAACGTGTAAAAAAAGGACAATCATAGCCACCTTACCATATTAACTTATTTTTATATAAATTATAATTATGTGCAAACAGATTTGAACAACTTTTAAAGAACAGTAAAACACTTTGTTAAAGACAGCCATTATAAAAATAGAATTCTTTAATTTAAATCTCATTATTTAAACTTCAATTCATTTTAGAACAATTACTGCTCCCATCAAAATTTCCCACAATCCATTTTAATTGTGAGAACATGAAGTGATGTTAACTGGAAAATCAGTTCTGCAAATCTGTGGCATGGGCCACAAATTATATAAGCAGAGAAAATGTTGGTATGAAACCTGCCGAAAATGTGTGGAAAACATTCGAAAGGTAACAAAATATGTGAAAATTCGGTAACAAAACATATGGCCATTGTTTATATCCTGTGGTTGGTAACCATTTACAATGGATAGTGTTTCACCATGTTCAAATGCACATGGCAACACATTTTATGCTAGAATCGAAAGCTTCCATTGTGAAATGTTTGTTCTCAAGGGTTGCAAATGAAATCAGTTTTAAAATATCATCACAAATGTTATGAAACATTGACATATTTAAAGAAAGAGAAAATGTCAAGATTGTTTGTAATGGCTTGGACACAGAAACTCCTTTGTACAGGCATTCTAAAATACCTCTGATTTAAGAAGGACATTTGTCAGTTACTGGCATATTAGTGTGCATTAGTATTGGTACAGCAGCTTACCAGGGAAATTGAGAGTNATTTATTTTAGATCGATTGCATTAAAAGTACTTACTACTTATTTGAAATGCTCTCAAGTCCATTTCCTGGGACTATAACAAGAACTTGGTGTCTATGGGGGAGATCTAAAGAACGCTCCCATGGTGGGGTATCAAAGCCGTGACCTTCCTGTTGCTAGGCAGCTACCATATCAGGCCACAATGACCTATGGGTGCCGTACATGTTCAAATGTTCGAAATGAATTTTAGCCAGCAATGTATTTTAAGCTAACTTAAACAAAACATGCTCTTGTGCCTTGATGGTTTTCTATGCAATTCATTCCAATCATTCAAGTCCGTTGATCTATTAGGCAGGGGGCCCATAAAGGAGTTTTATAAAATTATAAAAAACTTCAAAAATCTTCTCTGGCATGGCATGGACTAGAAGTTTAATATTTTGTATGTAGCATTATAGTATTGTGGTCCTCTACGAAGTTTGTTCAAATTTTGCCCCTGGGATCAACACTGCATGGCCCTGCCCTGTGGTCATCAAATTTAGTTAGACTTGTGTGTATAAGAGATTTATTTACAGGTCCTCCAGCGTCTTCACGACTACTTCATGTATAGTCCTGCGTTTAGTTAGACTTATATTGGGAATACCTTTAAATATCTTCTTGCATAAAACTGCACAGCCAAGGGCTTTCATTTTTTGGTACATATCATAAAATTATGTTTTATATTTGGTATATAGCATCATCTATTGATCCTGTACAAAGCATGTTCAAATTATGCCCCTTTACTCAAAATTGGTTCCCGACGCAGGTCACCAGTTATTAGCTCATCTGAGCACAATGGGATACCTTGAAAATGGTCTTGTCTGAGACTGCCAGGTGGGAGGCTTTCATATTTGGTATAAAGCATCATCTAAAGATCCTCTACACAGTTTGTTCAAACAATGCCCAATAACTCAAAACTGGNGGTTCCCGACGCAGGTCACCAGTTTTTAGCTCATCTGAGCACAATTGGATACCTTGAAAAATGGTGTTGTCTGAAACTGCCAGTGGGAGGCTTTCATATTTGGTACATAGAATCATCTATAGATCCTCTACAAAGTTTGTTCAGATTATATCCCTGGGGTCAAAACCAGCCCAACCCTGGGGGTCACCAGTTTTACAAACATTTGCAAAAGGAATACAATGTACGTTTAAATATCATCTTGTCTGAAACTGCAAAGCTTATTCAATGCTTTCATATCTTGTTTGTAGCATCATGAAAGCTTGGTCCTGTCTACAAAGTTTGATCAAATCATGCCCATTGGGTAAAAGCTGACCATTTCCCAGCGGTTACATTTTAATGCCCCCCTTCGACGAAGAGGGGATATATTGTTTTGCTGGATGAAGGTCGGTCAGTCTGTCGGTCTGTCTGTCGGTAGACCAGTTCGTTTCCGATCAATACCTTTGGACGGATTGACCGATTGGCTTGATACTTCACATGTGCATTGGCCTTGGACAGTAGATGACCCCTTTTGAAATTGGGGTCACTGGGTCAAAGGTCAAGGTCACTGTCACAATAAGTGTCAAAATCGTTTCTGATCAATAACTCGTCAACGAATCGACCGATTGGCTTGATACTTCACATGTGCATTGGCCTTGCACAGTAGATGGCCCCTATTGAAATTGATGTCACTAGGTCAAAGGTCAAGGTCACTGTTACAATAAGTGTGAAAATCATTTCCGATCAATAACTCGTCAACCAATTGACCGATTGACTTGATACTTCACATGTGCATTGGCCTTGGACAGTAGATAACCCCTATTGAAATTGAAGTCACTAGGTCAAAGGTCAAGGTCACTGTCACAATAAGTGTGAAACTCTTTTCCAATCAATAACTCGTCAACGAATTGACTGATTGACTTGATACCTCACATGTGAATTGGCCTTGGACAGTAGATGACCCCTATTGAAATTAGGGTCACTAGTTCAAAGGTCAAGGTCACTGTGACATTAAGTGTAAAATTGGTTTCCGTTAGATATGTCATCACAGGATTGAGCAATGGGCCTTATATACTGTACATAATAAATAATTTAAACTGTTATGGTCAGTTTTGTTGCTCAAAATCCTGTGCCAAGGCCCTGTTTAGGGGGGGCATATGTCTCCAACCGCGGAACTATTGTTAATTTGGACATAGCAAAATATCATTTTAAATCGTCTCAGCAACAAGGCCTGGAGCTTCGATATTGAGTATTAAATATCAGATAATGGTCCTCTGCAAAGTTTGTTTAAATAATGTCCTTGGAACCAAAACTGACCATTACCCAAATGTTACATTTTTTATATACAAATGTAGACTTTATAAAATAACGTAATAGATTTTTTTTACTTTTTCTTCTTAAATCGTAATGCCCATGGGTTTAATATTTGCCATGTAACATCAGATAAGGGTCTTCTATGTTTGTTCAAATTATGCCTCTGGGGTCGAAGTGGGTGATGNTTATTTCACAGAGGTGTGCAATCTGCACAGCCATTTCTAAAAAAGATCTTAAGCTGATCTTAAAGGGATTTTTCACATATGTTTATATTTGTTTTAATATCATAATGTATTTACTAACACAATTATAATATCTGGAATAATGTAAAATAATTATAAAATCAAGAAAGAATTTTGCCTTCACCAAGATTTTAACCCAGGAACTTTGGGGGCTTAATCTAATGCACTTCTATAGGGCCATTTATGTTTCAGAACTATATTCTTTTTATTTGCTGTGTTAGTAATACACTTATTTTTGCAAATTATCAATCAATATTTCATGTATTTTGATTGATGATACTATATGCATACAAATGATATATAACAAATCTTAATCATTAGTGTTATTCCAATTGTGTGAATATATAAACTCTTTTTTTGAATCTTTGACAAAAAAGAATTATGTTGTATTGGATGATTTTATAATAGAATCAGCCTTTTGATGGAGAAAGATTTCCATGCAACTATTTTTAAGCTAGGTTTAAAGTCAGTTTATTTTTTATTTCATGTGCAATAAATGTTTACACAACAGTATAATTCCTTATTATTGTATATTATTTCTTAATTAAGGATAAATTCAATTAACTCGTAATTGTTTTATTTAAACCTTTTTATTTAAGCTCAGCTGCATCCAAAGACTAAGGCTTATTGAAACACTCTCCAATCCATTTCCTGGGTATAACCAGTACTTGGTGTCTTTGGGGAGATCTAAAGAACACTCCCAGAGTGGGAATCGAACCTATGACCTCCAGGTCGCTAGACAGACAACATATCCACTACGCCGCAGCAACTGTAGTACTATTTTCTGTCATTACACTTGAACAAAGTTTGTTTGTAAGATATTTTGTGATGAACAATCATATTAATAATAATGCACAGGACTGCATTAAAACAAAGATTTCAAGCTAAGGTGACTACTAAATTGCAAAATGACATATTGTAAACAAATGTGGCGTGTTCTGAGATAACTGGACATAAATCTTGTGCGTAAATTGTCATCCCAGATTAGCCTGTGCAGTCCGCACAGGCTAATCAGGGACGACAATTTCCGCTTTTATGGAATTTTTCGTTTACATGATGTGTCTTCTAAGCGAAAATCTAGTTTAGGCGGAAAGTGTCGTCCCAAATTAGCCTGTGCAGACTGCACAGGCTAATCTGGGATGACACTTTACGCACATGCATTTTGCCCAGTTTGCTCAGAACATGACACAAATTATCTGCTAATCAGTAAACAGTTGAAAACCAGAACATTTTTGGCAAAACATAGTACAAGTACAAAAAGTACCAACACATAATTTACAACATCCACATAAGTTGCTCCAGTTTCTAACACAGTAATTCAATTAAATCTGCTCCAGGGAAGAAACTGCATGTTGTTGTTTCTGGTTCTCAACAAGGTAAACATGACTTTAACGTTAACCAAAACATCTTGTTGCACAAGAACAACATGCATGTCAGATTTGTTCGCTATTAGCAAAACATGTTCAGTTAGCACTACATAATTATTCCTAAGAATCTGGCATTTTTTTTCTACAAGAAATTTAGTATGAAAACAAGAAAGGAGAGTGTTTATGTGCTGTAATCAAAGAAGCATTTAAAGCAATCTTTCTCAGAAGTACAAGTACTGGTTCAACAAAGGAAATGATCTTAAAGTCTCAAAACTTAGTAAAGATTGTCAAGTCAAATTTAGGCCTAATGATTGGTGAGAGGTGGGGGGGGGGCATGTGANAAATCCCGGGGGGGGGGGGAGTCAACACACAATGCAGCTTCAGGCAGGGAAGGACCTCATTTACTTCAAAATACACACATCCATCTATGCCAAAGGAATTGGTTTACAAACTTGAGTGTGGGTCCATAAGCTGTAAATTATTTCAATGGAATTCAGTTTAAAAAATATATTCCTCAAAGTTTAACAATTTCTCCAGTTCCTTATGTTCCATTTTAACGTGGTACAAAATGTTGTCTTCCAAATTTTAAGAAGAAAGATAGCCATTTCATGAGAGGTATTCAAGTCTCCAATTAAAATACAAACTGAAAGCTGCAATAATCAGAACCAAGTGTTACAATGCTTGCATGAAATGGGTACCCTAGAAGTCTTGACAGAATTAATGGCCCATAACCTATACTGACAACTATTTACAAACAAGTCTACCAAGAATCTTTTGAACTTGTATACTCACTCATGGAACATTTTTCAATTGTCCCTGATGCTTCTATTCAAAGAAACAAGGTAAAGGGTCTCATTTTCCGGAGCTGCAAGAATGTAACAATAAAATGTTGGTACCTTACAGAAATGTAAGTCGTAAACACAGAACTGCTTTGATTTGCCTTGATTGGGGCTGTCAGGCTTGACAAAGGTATGGCTTGTTAGTCCACAATACCTTAGATTTACAACCAACTGAACATATATTTAAATTTTCTATTGAAGGTTAGTTCACTTGGAAATGAATCTTTTCCCAAATTATTTCAGATATGTTTTTGTTCCAACAGATCAGATGTATAACAATCAGAGCCTCTATTACCTTAATGAGTCAGTAAAATTGTAGAAACATAAGACATATAATTACACATGCCTGGTTAACAATTTTAGTACAAATGTAATGTTACAATCAGAACTGAAGCCCTCAAATTAATTATAATCATACAACTGATTTTTTTTTTTTGTAATTCCAAACACATTCATGCCTTCAACAAATAGGTGAAGAAATTAGTTACTAAAACATCGAGACAAAGAAGGTGATATTTAAGATTAATCGATTAATCCCTGCAAACAATCATGGTCTCCTTTACACACAATGGTTTAATGCCTGAGTCACAATAGTAAAAAAGAAATTGCAATATGACTCAGACACCAACATTTCTTTTAAAATTTAAAATAATGCTTAAGGCAGACATTTATGCAAAAATGTTAATGGATCACTTTGGGGCAGTACTATCATGTGATCTTACATTTCTATTATTCATTAGAATAACATTATTGTGCAAAGCTTAAGGGCCCACCCATCGTTTGTGCTTTATATAAAATTGTTTGGTACATAATAATTCATTATTTTTTGCATTTTTAATGGGCTCATAACAATACATCACATGCATTGCTTGTAAGATCAGTTATTTTTTTTCTGCTCGTTACATACTGTTACATACTGAACAGAACAAATCAATGAAGTCGTGAATTGTATAATTTTTTGTGTTTGTTGAAGCCTTCTACATTTCATCAAAACAAAACACCTGTTGTTTGCCCCAAAGTTAATGCATTACCTACGGTAAATTATTTTTGGGAAGTCGAGGACAATTAAATTATTGATAGAAAAAACTTACTTGTCAACTTGTTGCCTGTTACATAATTTGTACATAATTTTTTTTCAGAAAACAACTGTACACAACATTTACTGATTTTTTGAGATCTGAATGTCTGTATGAGTTATTTCAAAGGTTGAAATGATAATACATTTTGAAAGATAAGCTTACTTAAACAACCTGACACTTGTCAATTTAGCTAAACTGAAATCATAGGACAATATGGGGTGAATTTAAACACAATTTTTTTTTTGAACATTAATAAGGTCATATTATTTCCAATTGATAATGTTATATGGGATTGATATAAAAATTGATAGGGTCATATATTTTCAAATTGATAACACATGTGAGATTAATATAGACATTTATAAGGTCATATAATTTCCCATTACTTATTCAATATGGGATTAATTTAAACATTAATAAGGTCGTATAATATCAAATTGATAATGCAAAATGTGCATCAAAGTCCAACACCCATAACAAACTGACTCTGATTATTGACTTATAGGATGGTTTTGCAACAAACATCTGCCAAACAATTTAGTTCTAACTTTCTAAACTGTAAAATGTGTCAGCAATCTTCAGTTTGTATTATAGCCATAAAACTGACCATCTCAAAAGACAAAACATGATTTGTGAATTGTTTGTGATGTACAGCTTCTATACATTATCTGGATATCTAATGAAAGGTGCTTCTGTTTTGATGAAAACTTGAAGAAATAAAACACAAATATTGACAGCATTTATTTCTTTAATTATTTTCCCAGGCATTTGGTTCAACAATCTCCTTTACCAAAGGTTTGGCTAATAAATTAGCTCAACCCTTTGCATGCTGGGAAATTTGTTGTCTGCTTAAATGTCGTCCTCTGAATTTCTAAAATTAGCATTTTCTTGGATTTTTACCAAAGAATACTATCAGAATAGCAAACAGTTTGGATCCAGATGAGACGCCACGTTCTGTGGCGTCTCATCTGGATCCAAACTGTTTGAAAAGGCCTTCAAAATTCGGTTCCCGCAGTGAAAGAGTTAAAACTTCCAAACATGTCCTCTGGTTTCTTCTGATGTGCAGCCAAAATCCTAGAAAACAAGTTACAAATGTATTAGCTGATAAGCCTTGAAATGTGTTTATAAACCAACATAATGCTAACATTAAACTTAGTTTAAATCTGTTCAAACATTTGAACATTGTATTGTTGCATTAGTTTCAAACCAGATGATCATACTATATCATGATCATCATCATCATCATCAATGATGAAACAAATGATAATTATGATAATGATTAATATGTTTCTAAAGTTTGTTAGGAAGCCAAATTATAAAAATGTATTTTTTTGCTTAAAAAAGGGCCATAACCCAGCTGATGTCAAAAATCTACCCTATAATTGGGTGGAGGGTATACACATGTGCATATATCATATCCTGGTGACATTTTCCATTGAATACACCAAGTGCAGATTTCAACCTGATGATAGAATGATCTTAAAACAGATACAAAGTAATACAGGGGACGAAATGAAAATAAACTTGATTAAATATTTGACATTTCATTGTACAAGGGCTCCACAGAGCTGGCTAGACTCTGCAGAAGAATTTAAATTAAAACAACACCGATGTTAATCAGCTCTTAAGTCTTATATAAACATTAATATAATGAATTGCATATCCATTGAATGCCTCCAGGATGTTATGGTAAATTTAATTTGATCTCAGAGCAGAAAGTCTGGTAAGTGGCAGGCAATTTACTGTCAGATAGTGGTTTTGTGCTCTTGCTTAGTTTTTTTGTGGTCTTGCTTAATTTTAATTACTTAAATGATGGAATTTTCTGACATTTTGTTTTGACGAGTTAAAGTATTGATGCTAGTGTAGATAAATATTTAGAGAGATCTGTGGACAATGTATTATTTTTTTTAACAAATTATGGCATTATTTTAATGGATACAACAAGAAATATGGAAATGTGACGAAATCAGGTATTCAATATTTCCCATATTAATCTTATTTGATTAAAATAACTAATGTGCAATCCCAAGTTAGTTGTGCAGATAAGCTACCAACACACACACAATTTCACTATAACACCTCCATCCAAACTCAATTAGTTGAGCAGAAACTGTTTTTCTATTTTTAGCACTAGTGACCTTGATGTTAATCCAACTGGCTCGAACTGCAATGCCAAGCTAAGTCTTCAAGACAGCGAACTACACACACACACAATTTCAATGCAATACCTCTATCAAAACTCAAGTTGTTCAACAAAACCTGTTTTCTGTGTNAGTGGTTTTGTGCTCTTGCTTAGTTTTTTTGTGGTCTTGCTTAATTTGAATTACTTAAATGATGGAATTTTCTGACATTTTGTTTTGACCAGTTAAAGTATTGATGCTAGTGTAGATAAATATTTAGATAGATCTGTGGACAATGTATTATTTTTTTGAACAAATTATGGCATTATTTTAATGGATACAACAAGAAATATGGAAATGCGACGAAATCAGGTATTCAATAGTTCCCATATTAATCTTATTTGATTAAAATAACTAATGTGCAATCCCAAGCTAGTTGTGCAGATAAGCTACCAACACACACACAATTTCACTATAACACCTCCATCCAAACTCAAGTAGTTGAGCAGAAACTGTTTTTCTATTTTAAGCACTAGTGACCTTGATGTTAATCCAATTGACTCAAACTGCAATGCCAAGCTTAGTCTTCAAGACAGCGAACTACACACACACACACAATTTCAATGCAATACCTCCATTAAAACTCAAGTTGTTCAACAAAACCTGTTTTCTGTGTTAAGTAACAGTGACCTTGACCTTAAGCTGACTGGCCCCTAATGCATTCCCAAGCTAGGTCTGCAGGTAACTTACAAACAAACACAATTTACATGTTACACCTCTTTCCGAATCAAAAGTCATTGAGTGGAAACTGTTGTTCTATTTTTAGCAACAGTGTACTTGACCTTGACTAGACCCATATGCAATCCCACGCTAGGTCTACATGTAAGCTTAGTCCTACTTAACTAAATCTGAATGCAAAACCTCCACACAAACTTATGTATTGAGTTGAAACTGTTGTTCCATTTAAGTAAAAATGACCTTGACCAGACTGGCCCCCAATACAGTCCAAAGCTAGGTCTCCATTAACCCTTTGCATGCTGGGAAATTTGTCGACTGCTGAAATGTCGTCTGCTGAATTTAAAAAATTGGCATTTTCTGTGGCATCTCATCTGGATCCAAACTGTTTGCAAAGGCCTTTAAAATTCGGTTCCAGCGCTCAAAGAGTTAAAGCTTGCTTTAATAAATCTAACACGTCATTGATATTGGTTAATGAAAACTAAAGTTATTGACCAAAAACCAGATATCGGAGAGCAGACAACATACATTTGGCAAATTTGGGCTAAATTAAAGGCCATAATTCAGACGCTGTTTATGCAATTTTGCTGGTTATTAAACTTGGTGGAGATTATGTCCACAAACATTACCACCAAGTTTCATGATGATCAAATATAAACTATCTGAGTTGCAGAGTGCACAAGGTAAATTGCTATTTTTCAATATTCCAAGGGCCGTTATTCAGAAGTTCTTCATGAGATTGGGCTGGTTATCGAAATTGGCTTATATATTATACCCATAAACATTATCACCAAGTTTCATGATGATCATCCGCTTTAAATTGAGTTCTTGAGCGGACATCATTCTCCTGGATGCCACCCAAACCATCCACCAGTCCACCTAACCACCTGCCTGACTTGGATGTACACATTATATGCTTCGTTTAAAAAAAAATGGTTTTATTATGATTTGAAATTAAACAGTCTTATATATAACAAACTGGTAAAAATTATATTATGATGATGTTAATTTTAATATTACAATTTTGTTTTCTAGACCTTTCAAATATACTTCAAATTCTTGAACAAACACATGAGAACAAACAGAAAGTTTGTCTAAGGGGTTCATGCCAAGGAAGAAGGTC
>VMBQ01005919.1:37940-60048 GCA_007657795.1 Dreissena rostriformis | reverse complement strand
GGCCTTTTTTCTAGACGCTAGGCATACATGGGTTAAATCTTATGTCGACACATGATGATACTGTGGCAGTAGACATAAACAAATTGTTTCACATATAATAGCGTTGTAATATAGAATTGCCTACATATAAACACCAAACGCAACACAAAATATAATATAGAAATCTACAATGAATGTACAACAATAACGTATACAGAACACAAAAAACATCACAAATTGAGTACAACTTTCCCTACCTTTGTTCCCTTTTTTAGCTTCATCCTCGTGAAAAAGGATCACTAAGCACACGACCAGAAAGATGAACTTAACATTCATTGCGTCTTAAGTCCGTCATATGTTTTGGAAAACGAAGTCTGTTTGAAATGGCCGTTCTTTTATACTAAGCGTTATCTACCCGATCTTGTGCCATTGAAGTAAAATACAAATTAAGATGAAAGACGCAGGTGCCATATTAATATGGTACACTGAACAAATAATATTTTTGGTTGTTAAATAAGTTATTAATCACACATAAACCCAGATGTTAAGACTTAATTTTAAGACATAAAAAACGAAATATATCACTCGCATTTGGATAATGAACGTAAGTATAGTAATTTAAGTACAATTAAATTTAGTAATGTATTATTAATCACCGCTTATTGGATTCGTTATTTGGGTAGTTAGTTTTAGTGGACGCGCTGAATGATGGATATGAACTTATTTTGTTTGAAACCATCCGGTACAAAATATTTTATTTCCTACTTATTATTCACTCAAGTTAGTTAGAATAATTGTTATACTATACGTAAAGCAGAGTTTTAAGTTAAAACTTCTGAAGAACGAGAGTAATATGAAACCTTTAAAAAAGGTCCCAAAAACATAAAGATGTTTTAAAATAATTGTATACGATTTGAGGCATTTACATTTATGTTGCCTAATATTCAAACTAACAGTGGTTTAACGTTGCTTGCGTGTCGAACTTATTTCAAATCAAGATAACAAAAATATTTTTGGTCTTCAATGTAGCATTTCATTTCAAATTAATTATATTATTTTTTAATTCAGAAATTCCATACTGTGTTCTGGAAGCATATACGTACAATGGTGAATTTGTTGCAGCAATACTTTATTGTCAGAAAACTCTGCCAGCATTTGGAAGTAATTTTGCAAACATATCATTTAGTTGGAGTTCTACCAATGCCTCAAAACGGAATTGCTCTGTTAGAAAACATGACCACAGAAAACCCGAAGACATTCTTGCTTTTTAATAATTTATTGAAAACTTTAATAATATTCTGATCATACACAACAGCAATAAATCATATATCTGCAGAAATGCCCCTCGAGTTCTGTCGACCAAAGATGCTTAATTGAACCGCGTTTTAAAATAAAACAAAATGGCCGCAATGGATTTAAGGCCAGTTTTTATTGTATAACTATTCGGCTGAAATTAACAAGTACCGTAACACAAGAAATTCCAAAATGAAATTCGAGAAAGAGTAAGCTTAACAATATTATAAAATCATCATTATCTTTTTCTTCATCATCAATATCATCAGCAGCTGCATTTTTATCATCATCATCATCATAAGTAGCATGATATACATCATCATCATCAGCAGCAGCAATATCATCATTAAAACACTTAAACAAAATGATGCATTTTAACACTATCGACACTATCGACACACACATATAACCTGACCTAATTTTGACCTTGTCCTACTTTTGAACTAATTTAGAAGGTCCGAATTCTTCGTTTACCAACAATAACGCGTTTTGTTTAATTTCAATACCACTTTCTATTTACATGTAGCTTTGATATTTGCTTGGAAGTTATCTATCAATACTATAAACAAAGCCACACCCCCTGACCATATTTTGAGCTTTACATCGAACTTCTTTTTGACTGACATCTTTTTGAATGGGACGATGAATCAATAATGACAAGGTTTTCACTGGTCGCATATGCGTTTATTGAACACTGAATCTTGTTATGTACATCATAGTTCATTTCTGTGTAAAATATCATATTCTTATGACTTGGTACACTTCATGAACAGTGGGTAGTCAATATTTATGAAATAAGCGTGAGGATTTGAGGCATGCCGTTTTCCACTGTTTACACTCAAAATCCCGTTCGTTATTCAAAGGATTACGTTAAATTTGGAATATGAACAAATAAATGATATTTTAATTTATAGCATTTTTTCCAAATTGATTCATGATTGATAAATAATGATTAACCGAGCAATATCACTCTTAAATAAAAAGTCGCAAAATATCACAATCACAAAGATTAACGTCCAATGAAAACAACGAAACAATTATAATTTCAGTCGAAAATTCAGTAAAAAAGTATCCATTCCTGATTGATCATTATCATTCAAGTCATCGCATTTCTATGATGAAAGATTGGCCCATTTATTTCATCGAGAACCTATAATATCAAATAAATTCCGATGAAATATTCACGCACTAATGAACATGAGTATATTCAAGTTTCTTAAGCTACAAAGCAAGTGTTAAAGGTAATGTCTTTATAGTCTATATCCATGTTCAACTCGTCACGAAACTGTTGTATAATTGTGTATGTGTTAATTTTGATGACGGATAAAACTTTCTTTATTTGTAATGGATGTGATGCTTGCGTAACCTATGAGTTGCACATGCCTTACGAGATTGTTGTCAAATACCTTGATTTTATGCTTGTATGACCAGTCGCCATCATTTTAGAGCACGCATATTCAAGTATGGCAACATATATGTTTCATTTTGTCAATGATTCTTTTATAAGAAAAGATTTATGTTAAAAATAAAATCAACATTGCCATTCATATTTTTTTCTGGGCTATTCTCAAGGGTATTGGTAAACACATGTTACTAGTATTTAAACGCCAGTGTTAGCGTTCCAATTTTTCCACGGAATCGGTTCAAAATGTGTCGGATGGCGCAATCAAGTTCAAAGGACCATAACGGAGAAATAAATACAGAAGGCTAAAGTTGTCTGGGATATAACGTGGTTTTATATAATACCGACAACTGCCCTTTGTATCTTATAATTATACGACATTGTATAATATTTGAAAAATAATCCCTACCTGAACTAGTTTTGAAAAATTTCACACAAACTTATTTCAATNAGTGAAAACCATTAAACGATTATAATCTCAATCGAACATGCAGTATAGAAGTATCCATTCCTGATTGGTTATTATCATTAATGTCATCGCATTTCTTATTGACACATTTATTTCATCGAAAACCCATACTATCACATAAATCCCGATGTAAGGTTCACGCATTCATGCACATGGGTATATTCAAGTTCACGTAGGCTACACATTGTTAAAGGCAATATCTTTATAGTCTATATCCATGTTCAACTCGTCACAAAACTGTTTTATAATTGTGTATATGTTAATTTTGATGACAGAGCAAACGTTCTTAATTTGTGATGTGATGCTTGCGTAACCTATTAGTTGCACATGCGGTACGAGATTGTTTTCAAATACCCTGCTTTTATGCTTGTATGACCAGTCGGCCATCATTTTAGTTCACGCACATTCACGTAAGGCAACATATATGTTTTTTTTTGTCAATCATATTGTTATAAGAAAAGATTTATATTAAAAATAAAATCAACATTGCCATTCATATTTTTTTCTGGGCTATTCTCAAGGGTATTGGTAAACACATGTTACTAGTATTTAAACGCCAGTGTTAGCGTTCCAATTCTTCCATGGAATCGGTTCAAAATGTGTCGGATGGCGCAAGCAAGTTCAAAGGACCATAACGAAGAAATACATACAGTAGGCTAAAGTTGTCTGGTATATAATGTGGTTTTATATAATACCGACAACTTTCCTTTGTATCTTATAATTATACGACATTGTATAATATTTGAAAAATAATCTCTACCTGAACAAGTTTTGAAAAATTTCACACAAACTTATTTCAATTCTGATTTCAATTCTGGTTTGACAGATATTAACTGTTATTGATGACGTTCGTTTTTAACATATAGAGTTAATTTAAGCGCGCAAATAGCGCAATTACTGATTTATATCATATTTAAGATATCGTTGAACATGGTCGATTAAATTCGGTGACGCTAGACTTTGTGATTTTGATAAATATTTATAAGTTACAATAATAATGCTTTCGCGGAGATTTATGTGTCCATTTAATAATAAATAATGGCCTGAACTTTATATTTACGATCGTTAAATATGGTAATAAACGGAAGTATGTCTTTTGATTTTTTTATTTTTTTTATAAATTCGTAATAAAAGAACAAAAATGTAACGGAAGTTTACAAGACTTGTTTGGTGATTATAGTATATAAATACAATAATGTTCACATAAAGAACAATCTCTTCACTGAAT
This sequence comes from Dreissena rostriformis, assembly GCA_007657795.1. NCBI lineage: Eukaryota > Metazoa > Mollusca > Bivalvia > Myida > Dreissenidae > Dreissena > Dreissena rostriformis. The sequence continues at coordinate 55,677 of VMBQ01005919.1, read as the reverse complement.
TTGTTAATTGCAAAAATACTTTGTATTGCAAATCTGAATCATTACGTTTGAATTAAACTATAAAATGGATTTTATTATAACACCTGTTGATGTAGATACGTCGTTGTATTTAATTGAGTCATTTAAAGCCCCTGTAACTTTATGTATAATCTCTGTAACCATAGCACATCCAGCGTTGAAATCTTGGCTATTGCTATACGGAACACTGATTGCTTGTGTTAATTTTATTTTACGAAATATTTTACGAAATAATCGTTGATTTTGAGCGTTAAAGGGGCTTTAACAAATCAATAAAAACAACATCAAATTTTCGAACCACTTGGTCACTCAACCTTTCCCCATGCGTTGATATGTTCATATTTAATAACCATTAATGATTTTTATAACCAACGCTACATTCATCATGTAATTATTGCAACTTCTAGTCATTCTGGCTAAACAACTCACAAATCATAAACATAACACTATCTTAAAATAAGTATTCAGCTGACGTGGATCGAATCTTGATGTCATTTAAAATATTGTACACATATTTTTTTTATAGATGATCTAAATTTGGGTTGAACGCGTGTCAAATTTGGTGCAATTAACATGGTGTGCTACCGTCGTAACATGGCAGTGGAACATGTGGCATTCTATCACACCATTATAATTGATGATTTCCATAATTTCACATGAAGCAATATGTTGTGAAGTAAAATATAGACACTATATTGTTGTACGTTTCCAATCAAATTGCCGAGGGGATTCCGGATGCAGTTAATAATTACCAGTCAAAAACATTCGTCCTGTGCGCCGTAAATAATTCAATGCATCAGTGGTAACGAACGTATATGGTATGTTTCTAACCGTACACCACGGTATTTTGTTTAAAATAAATGATTAAATTTATGTTCATGTTTAAACGCACGTTTCGCTGTTCTGATCTATACTTTACCTTATGGTTTCTAAGAACTATTTGTGAATGTCATTAGCTAAACAATATTGCAAAAAAGCATAATTTGAACACGTGCACGTTTAAAAAAAAATATTTAAATATAATCTCAATAAATTCATAATATGTCTTACCAAGCAGTGGCAAGCACATATGAATGTTTGTTCTCTAACTAAAGCACGATGAAGCAGAAATAAATCACTGACTTATTTTTGTTTAACTGTGGAACACAGAGTAAGAGAAATCAGACATTCACAGTTCATACAGAAACGAATCAATCAACTGACGGCTCGAAGTATAGGCAATTATACTGTTTTGTTGGCTGTTTATACGAATAAATACTGAAACAAGTTAATTATGGTGATACAAACTAGAACAGCAAGTTAACACTACACACGCTAGATTAAATCGGTAAATAGGTTTATGAACTTAGGTGAGTGTTTAATTCTGTATTAAAATGATTTTATTAATTGTCACAACGCGCTAAGTATATACAATACGTGCCGCAAAGAGGTGTACAATTAACTTTAGTGATCTCAATGTGAAAATGTGTGAGACCAAATACTGTAAACTTTCGCCGTACAATTGAGTCAAATAACTGATTTATCGTGACGGGTTTACGTTGTTGTGTTTTATAACAGTATATGACGTAAATTTATGTTGCATTCTGGGAAAAAAAATGGTCCCCATTGTATTTATTTTTTTTGCTATTTCAAGCCTGGAATGTTTTTATTTTATAAGTACACCTTCGTTTGACAAGTGTTGTGACTGCCTATAGTATTATGCTATAATGTCGACTAAAGTAGACTGTTTTTCTTTATGCCACAGTCATTTTGAAAATTTCTCATTAATTTCCTTCAGGCAACTGCGAAATTTCACCTCGATCATCTTCTCTAATCTAATTTTATATGTATGTCTATATTTGAATGTCTATTATTGGGCATTACAGCAAAAACTGTATTTAAATCGGCATTGGTTTGAAAATTACTGGCTAGTTTTAGCTCCCCGTAGTAATAAAGTATCATGTACACAGTTTCTCATCGGTCCGACCCTTCTGACTGTTTGCTATGGTTTGTTACTAAGCGCATGTGCTTGTTCTATAAATAGTTTCTTAGTGGCAATAAGAAACTTTTGTTGTTGTTGTTTTACAAAAAAAATGACATGCTTTTTCACAATTAAGCGACTTATTATAAAACATTTGTTAAAACTATCAATACAGCTCAATTGACGTTGTCGGCTCAGGTACTTCTTTAAAGTACCGAGGGCACTTTAAAGTATAATACAATGTAACCCGGGTACGGAAAATACGCTTAAAAGCTTCCGGCATACTCCGAGGTACTTTTTAGAATATGTTTCGTACAACGGGTACTTCTAGTATACTTAAGAGTTCCCGGGGTAATTTTAAGTAGTATCTGTGCCGACAATGACCAATCGTATTACGACGATCATTCTCATGATTTCCGGTTTACATTGGAAAGTAGGTCATGTTTACTTCAGACTTATGTTATGGTTATTTACATCATATGAAGCATAAGTGTGAGTGTCTATGGTTTATTAATAATCGATTGGTCGTTGTCGGCTCAGGTTCTACTTGAAAGCATAAAGGGTACTCTTAAGTATACTTAAATGTACCCCGGGTATGGAAATTACCATTAAAGGTACCCGACCATACTCCGATGTACATTTCAGTATATTTTCCATACCCCGGATACTTTATAGTAATTTGATGGGGGCATATATCAGACATAAGCAAAGAACGGAATCTACACTTTTACAAGTTATGATGCACCAAGAGAAATTTACTTGATTAAACCATTTCGAAGGTTTGGGGAGGGCTCAGCTTGAAACGTCATCTTTGACTCTATTATTCGTTAATGCCTTCCTATCAAAACTTAAGAATACCGACAACATGTCGGTACGTTGGTACGCATGCAGTGAAAAAGCTATAATGTAAACTTGTTCCAAATAATTGGCGAACATGCTATAAAAGACGCACCACGTCATGGGTTGTTGTGCATAGCAAATATAAATACCTGTATTCGACACTACCCAATGATGTATTCATCCCATCATGTTATCAAAAAATGCCTGTATAAAATGATTATTTGAAATTAACAAAATGCCATAACACACCAATGCCTATGCCGACTGTAACATCATTTTCCCTATAGGCTTAGCACACAAACATTCAATGGAATGTTACAAACAAGAACCTATTTATAACTCTTGTGGGAAACATTGGTTTGCAATAAAATGGTATTCTAAAACTAAAATGATTAGATTGATTTTGATGACATTTGGCGTACAAGATTTTCGAAGTTATTTACTGAACTGGTCTATATAAATTATTGTTCACCTGGGGCGCGGCAAGTTTTGGCACCATGACAGGAAATGTTTGCACATACGAAAAGTTAGACTGCTTTATGCCCCCTTTCGAAAGGGGACATAACATTAATCGAACCTTAAATAACAATAACACACACATAACATTCAAGTAAACTATTAATCATTAATAACATAGAAGTCAAAAAGAGTAACTGTGGCAATGGTATATTCGATATTAATAAGATTGTTATCCCCTGTAACATAAGCTTTATTTATCACAAGGGAAGTTACCATGATTTTCATAGATTACAAAACTGTCAACAAAATTGACAACATAAGATAATGTGTTTAAATAAGAGCTGTATAAGTAATATATCCTATAATTAACCGTTACAATCTTGCATATTAAATGCCTGAATGCCATCTATGCTTTTTCACGGTAACACGTCTGTTAATTTAATGTGTTGATATTATTTACATAGAGGAAACAAAATACCTCCAGGGCGGGGCAAGTTTAAACCCTAGGGCATGATTTATTCAAACTTGTTAGACGACGATCATACAGTGTTATAAGCCAAATATTATACCTCTTGGTCTTCTTGTTTTAGAGAAGAAGATTTGTTTACTATATAAGTCTAAATAAATCATGTGGCCCCTGGGTAAACTGCGTACATTGTAAGGGACTAAATAATGCTGTTTCCTATTAAGTCATTTTGTTGCATCATCCAGTCAGCATATATTTAATATGGTTTGTTCTTTGCGAAAAATAAGCTGATGTACATATCAAGTAATACAGTATGTTACTCTATAAAATCGTCAATACCCAATAAAAACAAGTTGTTTGTGTATGTATGAACGAAACCATGAACAAATGAAAAAGGGACAAAATGGGTGGCACATTTTTTTAAATGGATGGAGCGTGAAAACAGAAGGGGGCCCTCCCTGCAATTTAGCTTCAGCGAAATCTCTATATAAGCCTATAACCTTAATACTCGTGTGAGCAGCGCTCTTGGTAAACGGGGCTTAAGGCATGTGCGTAAAGTGTCGTCCCAGATTAGCCTATGAAGTCCGCACAGGATAATCAGGGACGACACTTTCTGCGTTTATGGTTATTTTCGTGCAAAGGAAGTCTCTTACAGCAAAAATCCAGTTAATGCGGAAAGCTGATTAGCCTGTTCGGACTGCATTAAACCCAATAATCCCAGAGCGAGGCACATTTTATTTTGCAGATTACACTGCTACTCTATTGTAGAGGTCCCAGACTACATTACTACTCTATTGTAGAGGTCAAAGACTACACTATTACTCTATTGTAAGGGTCCCAGACTACACTTTTACTCTATTGTAAAGAGCCCAGGCAGGACGGGGCCGGGGGAGCCCCCCCCCATGGGGAAGGTGCGCTGGCTGCGGGTGGCGCTGGACGAGGGCCATGCCATACGCAATCCCCAGTCCTAGTGCCGGATTAGCTCCGTGGAGGCCCATAGGCAGTGACATTTTTGGGTCCCACGCCTAAGCCCCTTGTCGGCCTAGTGTCTTAAAGAACCCCCGTGCCAAGTCAATTTCACTCGTCTCAATTAGCATACCAGTGCCATGGCTGGCAAGACAACACATGTGGCAATTTCATTGTATGGGAATAAAATGTCATTATAATACCGTAACGCCAATACGACATTATAATTATTACATTTAGAATTTAAGAAAACAATCACTGTAGTAAAAACAATTCTTTAGTCTCATGGGGCCCCTAAAAGTCGCGGGGCCCATAGGCAGTTGCCTACTCTGCCTAGTGGATAATCCGGGACGGCCCAGTCACAGCAGAGCAAGGCCATCATGGCGCTGGAGGCAGAGAGGCGCAAAGGTTGGTCTTAATTAAAGGTCAAAGGTAAAAGCAGGAGACGGAGCGGCGCTTAGTGATTACAGGTCCTCGATTCGCGGTACTTGATGATCAAAACTGATGATACGCTATAGGATTTTGTTTAAACCAAGTTATTAAAACTTATTTTTCATAGTATGGCTAAGGCTTATTTAGGCACTCGTTATTCTGTTTGGGTGGGGCACTCTCGATTCCGTTTCCTGTGTGAACCAGTGTTTCTTGGGAGAAGATAATACGACAACTTGTTGAAAGAATCGAAATAAAAATTAGATGTTATGGTCAAGCCGAGAACACTTTGATACCTGTGGAGACTTTAAAGTAATATGTGATGCCACAGTCACTGTAGTGGCTTATAGCTATTTGCTACTATAAATAGAGTTTTGTTTAGAAGGGAGACAATTTATTTTTCAAGGGAAATAATCCGTATAAATATCAGTCTCCGATTGTCTATTTTTCTGGCAGGAATTTAAGTTTCTTTTATAGTAATTGNATTCCGGAATATACAAGCGTAGAAATAAAAATCACGATTGAGAAATAGTAATTATTTCAGTAGGAATTGGCCTTTTTTATATTGTCTTAAATATATCTTCCATGATAAGTGTTAAAGCGCATGTTCTCGTTTAGACATAATTCACGTGAAGTTTTTTTTCATGTCTCTGCGGTTTAATTTATTGTAGTTTACTAACTGTAACATTATTATGCACAGCAAAACCCCATTGAGTTTGTTTTTTTTTATTAAAGGGAGGTAATTGATAAATGTAGAATACAATTATATGTCTCTATTATGTTGTTTTAAAACAGTTTTAGTCTTAAATATGTAACATATAAAAGTTTAAGCCATTTATTAAATAAAATGTTGTTATAATACGAATTAAAAAAATAATAATATTAACAACACATAATTTGTTTCTCGTCACCTACCGCCAAGGTGTTCTTTAAAAAGATACGCCCGTCTTAAAGACGATTTTTATATTTTGCAGCCGACAATGAGTCGGTAAAACGAAACACACGAAGTAAGGAAGTTTGAAACTATGACAATGGCAAAATAATAAGCATAACCGATGAAACACACCACATCACGAGTTGATGTGTAGAGAAAATATGACAATGGCAAAATAATAAGCATAACCGATGAAACACACCACATCACGAGTTGATGTGTAGAGAAAATATTGCTTATTTATACATGTATATTGGTGCGCTATTTAAGGTTAAATAGTTTGAGTTTATCAAGAAAGTTATAATTTATAATAATAATAATTATAATAAATATCAAGAAATAATAATAATAATAATAATAATAAAAATAATAATAATGATAATAATAATACAAAAATATCTGTATACGACACGTACCAAATGTTCTCCCGTCATTTTCAAACAAAATGTAGGCCTATGTCTATAATTTTAGTGTGTTTCGAAGTTTATGAGGTCCTTCCGCGCCTGAGGCTGCATTATGTGAGGGCCCGGTTTTTTTCACCACTCCTTAGTACCTAATTAACTTACAAGTCTCACAAAAGTAAGGACGTTCTTTGAATATAGCTGCAATTTCCAGCTAATTCTTTTTTAATGAAAGGCATTTAGTTTTGGAGTGGTCTTGTGCTGTGAGGTTAACCGTAGTATCCGAAAGAATCCCCACCTCTCCGGGATGTTGATTACTTACCAAGCTCACATGCAAAGGGAACAGGCATTGAACCCGTCGTGCCGCCTAGGTGAGAAGCGCGTGTACCAGCCACTGCGCCTACCACCAGCAACATGTGCTCGATTTCTATATTACATAATCTGGTATTTAAACAAAACAAAGTGGTACTCGTCTTCAAGATGATTACTTTGATTCATGAGAGATATTATTGGACTTTGCTCGTCGATCACTTTCTATGTTGATTGTTCAATGACGACTTTTTTGAAAAACTAAAACCATTAAACCGTTAAACGCACAGTAATATATAAATAAGCAATAGTTCTATAGAATTACCGTCAATATGATTTTATATAGACAATAAAATACAATTAACAGACTTCGCGATTTTAAATTATCGTTTTTGCCTCTGTCGACTTCTTAACATTGAAAACCAGTATACATATCTAAAATTGCACCACTTAATTACTACAAAAGCAAAATGTGTAAGCAAATTTGCAGCAGGTCCTCACATAATGAGCAAAAATGTGGTCTCTATAATTAAAACAATCCGAAAACGGTGTTTATGTTTCAGTTCTTATCGGTTGAAGATAAGACAGTGTCGATTTGGATTCTCCAATGTCTGCTTTGTGACGAAACACCTGTATCTGTGTATAAGTGTATTGTTAAATAGGTTTGTATGCGTTTTATTCGTGCAGCTTTAATTTAGTTCAGATATGTTCAGGTGATATGAACGACAAAGCAGTCACTTTCACAGGGAACAGGATCACGTGACGTAGAAGGGCTCACAATTAAACGTTAAGGGATGTAAACACACCGGTAAGTGGTGCTGTTTTTTTCAAATAACTTTTTTAAACATTTTTTCATAAGAATTTTAACTTGTGCATAAAAGACAGTTTTTATGCTGCTTATGGCAATATGAAATACATAAGAATTACTTTATTTTATTAGTCTGTGTTCTTGTAAAAAAAAAATCGATGTGTACAACATTCATGTACACGTTTATGCTGCACGCAACGTGAAATTTTGTCCCCGATTTCAGACTTATTCAAGGATGTATTCTTAAATCTTAAGATATCGACACAAACTGCAAGAAAAACTGTCTTTTATGCACAAGATTGTTGCAAATGTATTTCAATTACTTAATATATTTGCAAAAATAAAGTGTTTACATTCTGTCCAGCCCGTGTGTAAACCCCATATGAACCCCGTTGATCCTGCACCATGTTTCAGTAAGCGCCGACAGAACGCCAGATACAAAGACTTTGCTATTACAGTAGTTAGACATATAATTGTGATAAACCGTCGGGACAGACACTGTGACAATTCGTGCGATATTTGAAAACATAAATCCGGTATTCATATTTACTTCCAAATTTTGCTTTTTTGTTCATTAAGATTTAACAGTGGTGCTATTTTCACTACAGTTCAACAACACCGCGTTTTTCGAAATGAAATATGGATTTATATTTCAATTCCCAAACGGTCTTTTTGAGATTCAGTTAAACAGTAAATTAAATTTTCGCACGTTTTTGTTAAATAAATGTTATTCAATTTATGTTGTGTTAAAAGTGACAACACTTCTATTCTACAATTCTTTACGATAACAATGTCATTAATTTGATTGTTTCTCGTAATGTCACAAAAGCATGAAAAGTGATGTGCTGAAACTGAGCTTTTGTGATCAATCTATGTCTGGCGGCCATCGTCGTGAGGTATGCGGTGTGCGGTATGCGTCGTGGCTTGTTTTAATTATAGAGACTTTATTTTTGCTTCATCTTCATGAAACTTGGTAAGAATGGTCTCAACAATATATAGGCCGAGTTCGAATCTGGGTTACGTATGTTTAAAATCTTGGTCTTAGAAAATCATAATAATCACTCTAAAACTCAAGTCATGATTCAATCTTGACGATACTTTGTCAAAATGTTTATCCTGACACTATCTAGTCTAAGTTTGTATCTTTGCTACGTGAGTCTAAACACAAGGTCACCATGTGAAATCTTATAAAGAATTATTATCGTCTTTTTAAAGCTCGATACCTCACTAGAGGCTACCCGTTTGTTTTGAATCTTGAGACTTTATCAGAATGTTTATCTAAACAATATCTAGGCTAAATTTATGTCTAGACCACGTATCACACAGGCAAATCTTAGAAGCACTTTCTTACCTATCTGAAAGTCACATTAATGACTTAATCTTGATGAAACTTGGTCAGAATGCTTATCTTGGCAATATCAAGGCCGTGTTCGAATCGGGTAAACGTTTGCTCAAAAGCTCTGTCCCCAGATCAAATTTTAGATAAAACAAAAATAGTGTTACCCTTCTAGAATCCACACTTATCACTCAATCGTTATGAAACCCATTCGGAATGTTTACTAGTATTTTAACACTAACTAGTCAAATGTCGAATCTGGATCAAGTCCTACAAAACACAACGTCGCCATGTTAAACTTAGAAAAACATACAATTATAGAAGCTACATTTATTACTCAATCTTGATGAAATTTAAGTTTATTTTAACAAAAGTGTGTCCAAAACATAGGTAACCATTAACAAACTTGTTACCACTCTAGAAGCAAGATCTTTTGCTAAAACTTGATGATACTTGATCAAAATGTTTACCTTGACAATATCTCTTTCAAGTTGGAATCTTGGTCATGTTTGTCTAAACACTAGGTCACCAGGTCAAATCTTTGTAAAACACCTTTTCACAAATTTGGAAGCGACACTTTTTACTAAATTGTGATAAAACTTGATCAGGATGTTTATTTTAACATTATCTAGCCCAAGTTAAAATCTTGATTACCTGTGTACAACGTGTAAATTCATTGAAAAACCTTGCTACCACTCTAGAAGCCACACTTATGACTCAATCTTGATGAAACTTGATGAGCGTGTTTATCTTAATACAGTCTATGCCATGTTTAAAGCTTGGTTATTTAGGTCCAAAAAAGAGGACATGTTATCAGGTCACATCTTATGAAACAATATTAACACTCTTGAAGTGTTATTTAAGTCATAGCATAAATAAAAGATAGTGTAGAATATTTATCTTGACATTATCTAGACCAAGTTTGAATATATAAAATGTCTGTCCAAAAACTAGATTATCAGGTCACATAATAGAAAATCATATTATAACTATAGCAGCTACAGTTATGACTCCATTAAAAGTGCATTTTGTCAAAAAGGTTTATATTCATAATATCCAGGTCAAGTTTGTGTCTCCAAAAAACTAGTTCATCAGATCATATCTTCGACAAACGGTGTACTTGAACTCAGCTGAGCACTTAAGATCCATACGGCTCTCTTATTATCTTTATTATTGTTTTATTTTCAGTGTTGTTCTTTACTTCGTTTTATTAACGTGTTTGCACTTTTTATATTTTGCATATCTGTTTGTACAGGTTTTTGTTCGTTTTATTAACTTTTTACCCTATTTTTCACTTGTTTGCACGTTTTTTTGTTCAAGGTACATCTGAACACTTGTAGCAGTGTTTTTCCTCGTATAAGTATTCAATTGTCAAATACTAGTTTTTTTTTTAAGTTTGAGCCATCACAGCGTTAAATGATTCTTGCCGTCAATATTTTCGAAACCCAACATATATGTTTTTCATTAAGCAAACACAGAATTACAATAAGTTGTGCATTCGCAATGAGAAAAGCACTTTTTTCTTCAGATGCCGTTTAACAGGGACTTTTCAAAATGACACAGTCGGACAGCAGTCGTGTTTCCATTCAACTTGACCAGCTTCTTGACGAGTTGGGTTTCAATGAAAAGGACATTAAAGAACGAATATGTATGATGGATAAGTGTACCATTGCTAGAACATTGTCAGCACGTAGAATACAAAAACGTGACGATATTGATCGAATCTTTGTTGGTAGTCAACGTGAAGGAATTGGTTTATCGTTCCTTAATGACATAGATGTTCTACAGATATACACGACGTGTATTTGTTTGGAAAACCGTTTCGCGTATGATCAAAAAACACTTCCAGAAGCGTGGTTGGAATTAGACAGTACACGAACACCACCAGGACATTATTTCCTTAAAGCCAAAGGGAAGTTCGAAACAATACGTTTATATGGTGATATTCAGCATCTTTTTATACAGCGCTTTGGAGCAACGTTTCTTTCTGCCGAAAAATTCATGGCCAAAAATGACGACATGTTTGCTACTTCCGACGGCTATCTTGGTATAAACACAGTTTTTATGCACAGTAAGGGTCCTTCCTGGCCAAAGAAGGTAAACACGATTGAAAAACTTATTCTGGCAAGCCTGTGTGCATTGAATATTGATGATAAGATAGATTACGTACGTGGTTTACCATGTTATTGCAGAACCATTTTGACTAATTGGTCGTGTAGAGACCGCGGGGGCGATTGGCCGTCCATGAAAACAAGGGAATACGTGGTAAGTCTTCCGGCATTCGTAGTACCGGTTGCTCAAAAAGACACAGCACATGCAGATCTTCAGTGGAGGATATGTTTTACCCTAGGGGAGATGTATCTTCTTCGTACGCTCAACAATACACATATGAAAGTGTACGTGGTATTGAAGTTTTTAGCAAAGTACATATTAAAACCTGTGTGCCCTGAACTATCGTCGTTCATAATGAAAAATGTTCTGTTCTGGCAGGCTGAAACAATGTCATTCAACGAGTTCCGGCCAGACAATATGGTCACTTGCCTAAGGAGTGCGCTAGAATACATAACACGTTCCTTAAAGACAAACAACCTTCCATACTACATGATGCCTGAACGAAATTTGCTACTCAACAAGATTTCCCGCAAACAACGAAGAGATGCACTTAAAAAAATTAATGATATCCTGAACGATGGAGGTCAACACTTCATCAATAATATTCTGAGTGGGTCTCATTATCTAACGGAGTTATCAGAAAATATTGGTGCCGATATAATTGTAGCATTTTATTTCAGCAAGGCAGATGTCTGCAAATTAAGCGTTTTGAATGCTGTTGATCTTTCAAAATATTTTGAATCGATGTTCACTAAGAGGTTATATATATGCCGCTTTATGTACAACCTAAAGACTCTTCTTATACCAATGGTATACGCGTACGGCATGAAATTTTTCAGCGATATTTTCAATGTAGATATTCCGTGCAAACTAGACATTTTGGAAAGCTTTCGACGAAGCCAATTAATTAACACTGAACAACTTTCGCATCGAAAAGATTTATTAATACAAGCATCCGTTCAAGAGATGGCATTACCTGGTGACATCCTTAAAGTAGAAGAACGATTCAAGTATACAGTTAGATGTACAAATGTAATCATACATTTGTATTGGAAGTTGCATGAAGATATCGTTGAAGAAAATGGACAGACTAACAGTAAAAAAGACAAAAAGACAATTGAAATTGAGGATGATTATTATATTTATAATATTGCTGAATCCGATGAAGCGCGCACTGAAGTTATTTGTTGCGTTACATGGGAAGGATACAGGTTATTGTTTCAAGTTATGCTGTTAATAGCTTGCATAATTCACAATTATTCGAATATTTTTGAGCATTTTTTAGCTGGATGTTTTGTAGATGAATGTTACTTTAAGCTGATGACTCCACTTTTTGAAAGTATTCTACTCACTGTACTGTTTATCACGTGTTGGAAATGCCGAACCTGTCAAAGATTAGACGTTTATATACATTCAGCTGTAACACAATTTGATGAGACGTCGAGCACAAAAACCGATAGTGATATAAAGGAATTTTGCGTGAGAATCGCCAGGAATATATCTCCGATATAGTCAAATAAACTTAAATGAACATGTTCAATGAAGAACAAAATATACGAAATGTGTGATATTTGAGAAAAAAAACACATTATAGGAAAAAACATGGTCACATCTAGCAAAGTAATGAAACATTGTAAAAAAATATTGAAGTAAGCATTCGTTATTTGAATATGAATGACAAGATATACTACATTCAGGGTTTACCATGTACTTGCAGCATCACTTTTAACCAACTGTTCGTTTAGATAATGCAACGGCGATTGACAATCAAGGGAAGCAATTACATAATATGTAGATATACGTGAATGTACCAGCATGTTGCTAAAAATATATTGGGACCTGTGTCCTTAAATATCATCCATCTTACTGAAAGGTGGGTAGTGCTGGCAGGCTTCATCAAGAAAATTTAACGATTTCATGTCAGCCATTATGGCCACGTGTCGCTGAAAGGCTTTGTTATCTCTGAAAGAGTGCTTGCAGACTAACCAAACTTCCTTATAACGACGAAATCTCTTTTGAATAAGATTTGTCGGAGACAAAGAAGTGATTTACTTAAAAAAACTGGAATATATCTTGTACAATTGTGTTTAACATTGCAACAATCACATGTATCATACGCAGTACTTGACGGATATCTTTTTAGAAAGTATTGCGGAGGAGATGTGTCTTGGACATTTAGTTAACAAGTCAAATGTCTAAAATATCATTGATCTTGCGATATATTTAGAACCGCTGTTAAATCAGAAACTGTTGAACCGGTGTCTTCATAAACAATATGTCGACTTTTGTGACAACATGCCTATACTCGTACGACCGTTTACAGAAATCCATTTATTGCCGATATTATTTGCGAAATGGAAAGTTTTTGAAGAAGCCAGTTAACTAAGACTGAACGGACTGTTTGCAAAATTCTTTCGATAGAGAAAATTATAAAGTACTACAACATATCGGGCATTAAATAAAATAGTGAAAACATATTGTTATCGATAAACAATACACATTTAATATATTCTATGAATTTTTATTATTTCCTAATATATATATGTACATGATTATTTCATTATTTAATCTTTATATACTTTAATATCTATCTTTTAAATAATTAAACTATAAAACTGTAAATAATATTTAGTATATTTAGTGAAAAATAGATGTTAATGACGCACCTGTGAATGCTTTATAATAACCAGTTGAATCGCTCTTAGGTCAACGAAACAAGAAGTTATACGGAATACATAACTTTAAAACAATAGACTGCATTTTAATGATTGTAATCGCTTCTCGTGAGATCACAATACACAGTGTAATTATTATGTTTAATATATTTATGTTATCGTCAATAAAGCAAACAATGAAACTCCAGAAACTACATCATATCCACCTCTTACACAACAGAAGACCAACTATGCACATACACTGACTTTGAACGGTCCGCGCATAGGGGGTTTAAACCGATTTGAGGGCCAGCCGAAACTCACACTTACCCCTGAATTAATAAAAAACCATGCCCGCGTCTCATAAGATTAAAACAAATGTTCCTATGCAGACAGAAAATCGAATATTCATTGACATTATATTTTATATTGAAAAAAACAAACAAACCCAACCTATTTAACGTAATAAAATACTTAAATGTATGTCGAACAAATATGTGAAATATTGCGTCTGTGTGTATGGTATCAGAATGATTTTAAAATTTGATTGCGTGTTTACAAATACGTCTTGTTAGTGAAATGTAAGCAATCAATGATAATGACAGAACGCAAACAGACGGTGTTTTTTTAATAAAAACAATAAAAGGTTTAGTATAGTTTCTAATTGTAAGAAAAGGTATATGTAGTATTTTTGAAATTTAGCAAGTAGATCAAGTTATGGACAAGATGTTAAGTTTGTTCAGTTTGCTACTACAAGAAACAAGAAACTCAGGAATGCCCTGATCCACGTTTCTTAACGATTAAAAGATATGCTTATATATTTAAATTTAAATATTTCCTCTCAAGTTATTGAGAGAAAACAGTTTTTGTTCTATTTTAAGTTGCATTGACACCATGGAAATCTCAAGCTAGGCCTGCATGTAACTTACAAACACAGCATCTCAGAACAATTTCCTTATAAAAATGCAAGTTTATAAGTGCAAACCGTTTTTTTTTATATCTTTGGAAACAGTGACATTGACCTTGATCCAACTGCCCCCAAATAGAATCCCAAGTTAGGTCTGCATGAATGATTTCGAGTACCAAAACGCCCATTCTTATTCAAATGAGCGAAAACAGTTAAATTAAATTCAATAACAAAATTGTTAGAAGCAGAGACAATGTGTTAGCAACCGTGTCAAAAGTATGACAACATGTAAGTATATCGCTCTATATATACATACAGGGTATGAACCATTTGTTTAAATCAAGATAATTTTCATAAGTGTGTGTTTCGAAGTGTATGGTCATTTTGCGCCTGATGCTTCATTATAGGAGGATCGCATGTGAGAACCCGGATCGTGTCTCAGCACTCGTACCTAATAAGCTTACAGGACTCGCGAACGTTTGGACGAATTTTGAATATAGCTTCAATTTCCAGCTATTTGTTTATTTATTGAAAGACAATTAATTTTGGATTGATATTGTGCTGTGGAGAGGGGACGGTACTACCCGGAGCAAACCTCACCTGTTCGGTATGGTGACCACTTACCAAGCTCACATGAACCGGAAACGGGGATTGAACTTGGGCCGCCTATGTGATTAGCTCGTGTACCAACTACTGCGCTTAACGCACAGCTACATATGCTCGATTCTATACAATAAAATTGGTATGCAAATAAAACAAAGTGGTGGTCGTCTTCAAGATGATTACTTTGAATCGACATCTCATTTTCATACTTTATTAGAGACATCGCTTTTCTCATCGACCACTTTCTATGCTGATTTTTTATTTACCACTTTCTTGATAAACGAAAACTATTAAACCTTTAATATCACATCAATGTATACATAAGCAATATTTCTATAGAATTATTACGGCTTTATATCTACAATACAATACAATTACCATACTAAGCGATTATCGAAACAAACCATCAATTTTAATCACGTAACTACTTGCTGTTTCCGGTAGCTTTAATTATTTCAATATTGACCCCAATATAAATATCTACATGTAACCTACTGAAAAAAGTTAACGTTTAATTATTTAATCAGTTGATGATAACGCACTTTCGATTTTAAAACTCCAGTATCTGCTATGTGACGAAATACTTGTATCTGTGTATAGGCGTAGTGTTTAATAGGTTTGTTTGCGTTTTATTCGTGCAACTTAAATTTAGGTTAGATTTTATCTGGTGATATGAATAATAATGCAGCTGATTTCAATGAATCAACAGTAGATACAACGTGTTCGAAAATAAAGTAATTAGAAATGTAATAAACGGTGAAAATGTCTGCGATATTTGAAACAAAAACTGGTGTGAAACTTAGCTTACGTATTTTTGCTTTTTGTGGTCATTAAGATGTAACAGTGGTGCGATTTTCAATACAGTTCAACAACGTCTTGTTTTTGCAAATGAAATATGAGTGTGAATTTACATTTCAACAAACTGTATATTGATATTTTCTTTCAGATTTATGTAAATAGTATGTTTATGCCATTGTCACTAGTTTTTCTTAAACTAATGTAATTCAATACATGTTGTTTTAAAAGTGACAACAACTAATTCTACATTCCTTTACGATAATCATGTAATTAATATAATTGTGTCTGTTTAATCTCACATGAGCACAAAGTGCGAAGTGCTAAAATTGAGCTTTTGTGATCATTCCATGTCCGGTGGCCATAGTTGTGCGTTGTGCGTCGTGGAAGGTTAACTTTTGCTTTGTTAAACTTCGTGGGAATGGTTATCTTGAAAATATCTAGGTCGAATTCGAATCCGGGTAAAATGTGTCTTACAAATACGTCAATGGGAAAAATCTTAGAAAATCATTGTTACCACTCTAGAACCAAATGCATGATTCAGTCTTAATGAAACTTTGTCGATGTTTATCTTTACAATATTTAAAAACATGTGTGCTACGTGGCTCCAAAAATAAGGTACCATGTAAAATCTCGATACCACTTTAGAAGCTACATTTAATTCTTAAGATTGATGAAACTTAGTAAAAATGTTTATCTTAAACAAAATATAGGCGAACTTTGAACCTGAGTCCAAAAACTAGGTAACCAGGTCAAATGTTAGAAAAACTTTTTACCACTACACTATAGAATACAGATATTTGGCTCAAAGTTGATGATACTTGGTCAGAATGTTTTTTCTAGACAATAATAGGCTAAGTTGAAATCTTGATTATGTGTGTCTAAAACTAGGTCACCATGTAAAATAATAGAAAAAAACCTTGTTACAATTTTCGAATCGACAATTTTAACTCAATTTGGATGCTTTACAATATCTGGACCAGCTTCGTGAAAGTTAGAATCTTGATTTCATGTGTGAAAAATCAAGGTAAACGTGTAATATCATAAAACATTCATTCTAATCACTCTAGAAGCCACACTTATAACTCAATCTTGCTGAAACTTGGTTAGAAAGTCTTGACACACTCTTTACAATGTTTAAATCTCTGTTATGTTTGTCCAAATACTAGGACATGTATTCAAGTAACATCTTAAAAAACCTTATTACGACTCTTGAAGTGTCTTTAACAGGGGGGGCATGCGTATACGGGAGCTTACCGCGTTTAAGTGAGGTTACGGGAGCAAAACTTCAAAGATGGCGTCGTTTTCGTGTTTTTCGTGAAGGAGTAGCGGATATTTTCACCCGGTAAGCCAGTTTATATTTATATTTCTTTTAAATGAATACGCCCTTTCGGCTCTACGGTGTTTGTGCTCCCCTCGGTTTTTTGTTTCAATGCCGTAGACGTCGGAATAAAAAAGTTATTGAAGCAAAACCGGCGACAAATTTGTTGTTTAATTTCTTGACCTTCGAGATGTTGGATGTTCGAATATCATTTTCTCTCAAAATAAACAGTATTTGTGCATGTTTACAGTAAACTATAACATAAATCACGATAATTTAATTATCTCGACGCGTTTGTATGTCTATTAATTCATTTAATACCGAATTATAACGGTTTAACCCCCATTTTGGGAACTAACTTCCTTTTAAGCCCATTTTGGGACCTAACTTCCAAATGACAAACAGCTCTTTCATATGTG
>VMBQ01005919.1:0-33346 GCA_007657795.1 Dreissena rostriformis | reverse complement strand
ATATATATATACAATACAATACAATTACTTTACTTCGCGATTTCAAAAAAAGTATTGATTTTGACCATGTCGGCTACTTGTTCTTTAAGATAACTTTAACAATTTCAACATTGGCAGGAGTATAGATATCTAAATATAACCTGCTTAACGATGTTTACGTTTCAGTCTTTTATTGGTTGAAAAAAAACAAAGTTTCGATTTGGAAACTCCAAGGTTTGCTATGTGACGAAAGATCTGTATCTGTGTATTGGTGTATTGTTGAATAGGTTTGTGTGCGTTTTATTTGTGCAACTTATATTTAAGTGAAATATTATCGGGTGACATGAACAACAAAGCAGTCGCTTTCAGTAAATCAGATACAATACAAAGAGTTTGAAAAAAAAGTAGTTAGAAATGTATCTGTGATAAATGGTTACAATTTGTGATCTACTTACAAACTAAAACCGGAAAACTGGTAAGCATATTTTCTTACACATTTTGCTTTTGTATTCAGTAAGATAAAAACGTGATGCGATTTTCACTACAGTTCAACAACGGATTGTTTTTTGGAAATCAATCATGAGTGTTTAAGGGACTTGTTAACAGTTTGGTAAATTGACAAAATTGAAAACAAAATGTTTCAGGTTTGCAAATTTTCGTTGTAGTAATGTTATTTGCGATGAAATAATAATACTGAGCTCTTACCATGCTCTCAAATATCCATCATATAAAAACCTGAAAATTATAAAGCGTTACAAACGCGAAACGATTGAATAATTTGGAAAGTTCTTTTTTTATCGTTATATTTTGTGACACTACCTGTTGTGCTCCAAGGGTCAGTGGTTCTAGCCCAGGTGCGGATAATTTTTTTCTTTGTTTAATTATATTCTTGTTTTATACTGGAGCTTTTTAGTTCCGATGTTAACATTTATCAATTTAAAGCAGGAAATGGCAAATTTAAAAACATGCAAAAATCTGTGAACAAATCTCTTTAAGTAATATTTAAACCCACTCATTAATAGTATGTTCATGCAATTCTAGTTTTTTTTTTAAATTTCTATCCTAGATTTCTTTACGATAATCATGTAATTAATATGATTGTGTCTTTTTAATTTCACATGACCACTGAGTGCTGTGTAATGCGGTGTGCGGTATGCTTCGTGGATCGTCAACTTTTGGCTTGTTATAACTCTAGTAATTCTAGAGACCACATTTGTTGCTCAATCGTCATTAAACTTGATAATAATGGTTATCTCTAAAATATCTAATACGAGTTGGAATATGGGTCATGCGTCTAAACAGTAGGTCACTCACTCACTGGGTAAAATGTTTTAAAACATTGATACCACTCTAGAACCAAAGTCATGATTCAATCTTGATGAAACTTTGGGAAAATGTTTATCTTTACAATATCTAGACCAAGTTCAAATCAGTGCTGCGAGGGTCCCAATACTAGGTGAAATCTTAGAAAAATATTGTTATCGTCAATTTGAACTTCGTTACCACTCCACAGGCTAGATGGTACTCAATCTTGAGACTTTATCAGAATATCTATCTTAACAATAACAATAATGAGAGTAGCCAAAACGTTGCTCACCGGGTCAAATCGTAGAACAACTTGGTTATCTATCTGAAAGGCACACTTATGAATTAATCATGATGAAACGTAACCAGAATGCTTATCTCGAAAATAAGCCGTGTTCGAATCTGGATTTTATGTCTACCAAAACTAGGTCCAAGGATCAAATGTTAGATAACAAAACATTGTTAACCCGCTATAAGACACACGTATAACTAAACCGTTATTAAACCTAGTCAGAATGTTTAATAAGATTCTAAAAATACCTAGTCCAAGGTCGAATTTAAGTCCTCATGTTAAATCTTAGACAAAATCTTGTTACAACTATAGAAGCTACAGTTATTACTCAAACTTAATGAACATCAGTCAAGATGGTTATCATAACAAAATATAGGCGAAGCGAAGAATTTTGAATCTCAGTCATGTGTGTTCAAAAAGTAGGTTATCGGGTAAAATGTGAGGAAACATTGTTACCACTCTAGAAGCAAGATTTTTTCGCTAAAACTTATTGATACATGATATGAATGTTTGTCTTGAGAAAATCTTTGCCAAAACGGAATCTGGGTCATGTTTGTCTAAAAACTAGTTGTCCAGGTCAATTCGTTGAAAACCTTTGGTACAGCTTAAAAAGCGACAATTTTTACTCAATTTTGATGAAACTTGATCAGAATATTTATCTTTACAATATCTAGACAAAGTTCGAACTATTGATAACATGTATACAAAAACTAGGTCAACGTGTAAAATCATAGAAAAAAAACATGTTTCAACTTTTAAAGCCACACTTTATCTCAATTTTGATAAAACTTGGTCAGACAGTTTATCTTGAACAAATCTAGGCCATGTTTAAATCTTTGTTATGTATGTAAAAAAAATTGGACATGTTTTCAGGCTGCATCTTAAAAAACCGTATTACCCTTCTTGAAGTGTAATTAATATCTCAACCTGTATAAAACATAGTGTAGAATGTTTATCCTGACACTTTATAGGTTAAGTTGGAATCTTATTTATATGTGTCAAACACTAAGTTATCAGGTAATATCCTAGAAAAACAATATAATTTATTATACTATTTACTATTCTTTTTAAGTTGACGCCATCTCAGCGTTTTAATGGTGCTTGTCGTCAACATATTTTCGGAACCCACACATATCATATGTCTTTATTCAGCAACAGCAACATTACAATACGGATTGCATATACAACGAGAACTATTATATGTTTTTTTTTAGATTCCGTCGAACAGGGCCTTTGCAAAATGCCGTCCGTCAGCAGTCGTGTTTCCATTCAACTTGACCAGTTTCTTGATGAGTTGGGTTTCAATGAAAAGGACATTAACGAACGAATATGTACGATGGATAAGTGTACCATTGCTAGAACCTTGTTTGCACGTAGAATACACAAGCGTGACGATATTGATCAAATATTTGCGGGAAGTAAACGTGAAGGCATCGGTTTAGCGTATCTTAATGACACAGATGTTCTACAGATATACAAGTCATGTATTTGTTTGGAAAACAGTAACGCGCCAGATCAAACAACACTTCCAGAAGCGTGGTTGGAATTAGACAGCACACGAACGCAGCCAGGACATTATTTTCTTAAAGCAAAAGGGACGTTAACAAAATTACGTCTATATGGTGATATTCATCCTCTTATCAAGCGCTTTGGAGAAATGTTTCTTTCTGCAAAAAATTTCATGGCAACAAACGACGACATGTTTGCTACTTTCGACGGCTATCTTGGTAAACACACAGTTTATATGCACAGACAGGGTCCCTCCTGGCCAAAGAAGGTCCATACTATCGAGAAGCGAATATTGGCAAGCTTTTATTCATTGAATGTAGATGACAAGGTAGATTACGTTCGTGGTTTCCCTTGTTATTGCAGAATCATTTTAACTAATTGGTCGTGTAGGGATCGCAGGGGCGATTGGCCATCGACGAAAACAGTGGAATACGTTGTAAGTCTTCCGGCATTCGTGGTACCAGTGGCACAAACAGGCACAGCACATGAAGATCTTCAGTGGAGACTATGTTTTACCCTAGGGGAGATGTATCTACTTCGTACGCCCAACAACACACACATGAAAGTGTACGTGGTATTGAGGTTTTTAGCAAAGTACATATTACAACCGGTGTGCCCTGAAATATTGTCGTTCATAATGAAAAATGTGCTATTCTGGCAGGCTGAAACAAATTCATTTAACGAATTCCGACCGGACAATTTGGTAAAATGCATCAGAAATGCACTTGAACACATAAAACGTTGCTTGAAGTCAAACAACCTTCCATACTACATGATACCCGAACGAAATCTGCTACTCAACAAGATTTCCCGGCAACAACGAAGAGATGCGATTACAAAACTTAATGATATCCTGAACGATGGAATTCAGCACTTAAAAAATTATATGTTGAATGAGTCTCATTATCAAACAGATTGTTCAGAACAGATTGGTGAAGAGATCGGTCTAGGATATTTTTTCAGCAAGGCAAGTGTCTGTAAATTTAGCGTTATGAATGCTGTTGATCTTGCTAAATATTTTGAATCGATAAACAAGAAGAGATTTTTTATTGGTTGCTATCTGTACAACATTATGACTGTTTCTATACCAATGTTATACGCATACGGCATGTCAATCTTCAGTGATATATACAATGTAGATATTCCTTGCAAATTAGGCATTCTGGGAAGCTTTCGACGAAGCCAATTAACTAACACTACACGGTCTTTTTGTAAACGTTTTTTGTATCGAGGGGATTTAGTACCACCAGTATCAGTTCAAGAGATGGTATTACCTAGTGACATCCTTAAAGTAGAAGAACGAATCAAGTGTACAGTTAGATTAACGAATGTAAGCATACATTTATATTGGAAGTTGCATGAAGATATCGTGGAAGAAAATGGACACAATAACAATACAAGAGACAAAAAGACACTTGCAATAAATGATGATTATTTCATTTTTGATATTGCTGGATCCAATGAAGCGTGTATTGAAGTTATTAGTAGCATTACAACGCAAGGATACAAGATGCTGTTTCCATTTATGCTGTCAATAGTTTTAATGATGAATCTTTACTCGAATTTTTTTAAGGCTTTTTTTAAGCTGGAATATTTATAGATGAATGCTACTTTATGCTGATAACTCTAGTTTTTGAAGGTACTCTAAGACTAGTGGTTGTCACGTGTTGGAAATGCAGACACTGTCACAGATTAGATGTTTATATACATTCAGAACTAACATTATTTGATAAGACGTCTTGCACAGCCATAGTGGAACATTGCGTGAAAACAGCCCGAAACATTTCTCTAATATAAAAAAAATTGGATTTAAATGAACATGTTCAATGAAAAACAATATTAACGAATTATGTGCTTTTTGTCATAAAACATTTTTTTTTGCAAAAATATATAGAAAAATAATGAAAACAACAAATACAATGACATATACAATCACGCGTCTTTATTTGAATATGAATGACAAGATAGTAAAATTCGCCATACGAGTTTTACAATTCATTTGCAGCACCATGTATAACCGATTGGTCGTGAATTGAATGCGATGGTGATTGACAATCCAGGAAAACAATGGTCTAATTTGTAGATCTAACCGAGTGTGCAGTTCAAGTGATTGCGGTATATAAACGTTTTGGTCAATACAGATTGCGACCTGTGTCATAAAACAACGTCCTTCATAATAAATGATGCGCTGGTATGGAAGGCCACATCAATACCATTTAACGATTTCCGGTTAGACATTCTGCCCACGTGTCGCCGAGACGCGTTGGAATCTGTGAAAAAGTGCTTGCAGAATAACAAACTTCCATATTATATAGTACTTGAACAAAATCTCTTCTGAACATGATTGGTCGGAAACAAACTGAGACATACTCCAAACACTTGACAATATCGTGTACAATGGAGTTAAACACAGCAACAATCACATTCATCATAAATTACTTGACGGATTTCTTTTTAGAAAATATTGTTGAAGAGATGGGTTTTGGACATTCGGTTAGCAAATCAATATGTCTAAACTCTTAGTTAAATCAGATATTGTATTTCGGTGTCTTTCTGTACAATGAGTGGACTTGTGTGATACCATGTCTATACGCGTATTGCCTTACCGTTTTCAGATATCACCTTAAGAATAAAATCACGAGAAAACATGTCGTAAGGAAAAAACTTAGATAAGATACGAAGTCACACATATCAACATTTTCAAAAAAGATAATGTCGTATATCCAGACAAAACTCGCGAGTTTGAGTGTGCAGATTGTGCTCAATTTCTCTGCGCTATTCTTATCAAGGTATCACCGGAATGAACAAGCATTAACGAGTTGGGTTATTGGTTTATTCAATGTACAATATACATTCAGATCATAGGTATACATGACAAACAAAAGTAAATACATACATTCACGGTGGTCATATATGTAATACAAACAGTTAAAGGTAAATAAATATAAGTTATATATTTATGTTCACAATAACAATACTAACAATATTATAAAAAGAAATTTATTATATTACAAATCAAAATACATTGCAGCAGGTAAAGCAAGATGTCAAGTGTGCAAAACAAAAAAAATTGCAATCGTAATAATATGTATACATATTTAGTTTAGTAAATGCTTTATGACCTTACATAGCTAGTTTTCTATTAACAATTCAATTATTGAATTGTCAGACTGCATTAATTCTAAATATTTCGGTACATTATGTATTTTCCAGTTATACTGTTTGATATACAATTTTTCACAATGCGTATTTGAGAGAAATGAATCCCATCTTCAATAACATCACAGTTCTAACACATTCTCTCATGGACGGGTTTTGGTTCAGGGTTATGTCATGTATCTGATTCCACTTGTAGCCTGTGTGAAGAAACTTTTAATTTACAAAAATGGAATGTAAACCGTGTATTACTGACGTATTTTTATATTCAATATTGTAGGCTAGACGTTAAATTGTAAGCTTTATTGCTGAAATAAATGTTGTTGTTGTTTGTTTTGATTAAGGTTTAAATTCACGTTTACAAAAAATATTGTAGTTGTTTTTTTATGAATTATTTAGTTTTGTCGTCCAATATGCATACACGTATCAGTTATGATAGACTTAACTAAGGACAAAACACACTTTTTAAGATCTACACCTTGGTTATGCGATGCATAATGTCGACCCAAAGATTGTAAAATAATACAAACAGATTTTGACCGTGAGTGTGTATTATGTGCCTGAGGCTGTATTATGTATGGACGCGGTATGTTTCGAAGAACCCGTAATAAGACTCACGAAAGTTAGGACTGACATTTCCAGCTTTTGTTTTTTAAATGAAAGTCATTTAATTTGGTGTGGTCTTGTGCTGTGTGCGGAAACCGTAGTACCCGGAGGAAACCCAACTTTTCCGGTATGGTGACCACTTACCGAACACGGGCCGCCTAGGTGAGAATCGCGTTTAGCACACACTGCACTACCCGGACAGCCACGTGTTCTCGATTTCTCTATAAAATATTATGGTATGTAAACAAAACGCAGTGGTACTCGTTTTCAAGATGATTACGTTGATTCAACATATCTCATGTTCATAGTTAATGAGATACATCATTGAAATTTTCTCATCGACCACTTTCTATGTTGATTGTTCATAAACCATTTTCTTCATAAACTGAAATTATTAAACCTTTAATAGCGCATAAATATATGAATAATCAAAGACCTACATACATATTTATAGATCTCTGAAATAAGCAATATATCTAAAAAAATATGACTTTATATCTACAATACAATACAATTACCATATTTCGCGATTTTTAAAGCCAACCATCTATGTTGACCAGGTCGACTACTTGCTGTTTCCGGTAGCTTTAATTATTTCAACATTGACCCCAGTCTACATGTAACCTGCTCAACAAAGATAACGTTACAGGTTTTTATCGGTTGATGATAACACACTTTCGATTTGGAAATTTCAGTATCTGCTATGTGACGAAATACATGTATCTGTGTATTGGCGTATTGTTAAATAGGTTTGTATGCGTTTTATTCGTGCAGCTGATATTTTGGTGAGATATGATTGAGTGATATGAACAGTAATGCAGACGTTTTCACTAAACCGATGACACGACAGCAGATACAAAGAGTTTGTAAATAAAGTCGTTTAAAAATGTAATTGTGATAGATGGTGACAATTCGTGATATAATTGAAAAAAAAAATTCGGTATGCATATTTTCTCACAAATTTTACGTTAATGTTCATATAAGATCATTGTTAATAAGATTTAAAAGTGGTGCTATGTTCACTACAGTTCAACAACGAATTGTTTTTGAAAATCAAATATGAATGTGACTTGATTTTTAAATTCACAAACTGTGTTGATATTATCTTACAGAGTTATGGAAATAGTATGTTTATTAAATTCTCGATAGTTTTTGTTAAACTTATATTATTCAATACAGCAACTGTTAAAAAAAAGAGATTACTTTTATTATACATTCCTTTACGATAATTATCTAATTAATATGATTTTTTTTTTTTTTTAATCTCACATGAGCACAAAGTGCGAAGTGCAAAAGTGAGCTTTTTTGATCACTCTATGTTCGGCGGCCGTCGTTGCGCGGTGTTCGTCTTGGATCGCCAACTTTTTGATGGTTTTAGTTATAGAGACCACATTTTTACTCAATGTTCATGACATTTAGTAAGAACGACAATATCTAGGCCAAGTTCGAATCTTGGTCATGTGTGTCTAAAAACTAGGTTTCTTGTTAAAATCTTAGTAAAACATTGTTACAACTCTAAAACCCAATTAATGGTTAATCTTGATGATATAACGTCAAAATCGATATCTTTACAATATCTCGACCAAATTCGAAATTGTGATCGAAAAACTTGTTATCGTCAATTTAATGCTTGTTATCACTCCAAAGGCTACCGTGACGTTCTCAATCTTGAGACTTTATTAGAATGTTTATCTAAACAATATCTAGGCCAAATATATGTCTTTATCACGATTTGATATAGATCACCGGTTGAAAATCTTAGAAAAACTTGGTTACATATCCGAAAGTAACATTAATCACTAAATCGTGATGAAACCTGGCCAGCATGCTTATTTCGATAATATCTAGGCCGTATTCGAATCTGATTTATATTTGTCCAAAAACTAGGTCCCCAGATCAACTGTAAGATAAAAGGTCACTCCTCTATACGCCAGATTTATCACTCAATATTTATGCAAAATCTTGTTACCGCTATTGAAGCTACATTTATTACTCTCTCTTGATGAAACTTTGTCAAAATAATTATATTCAAAAATATAGGCGAAAACTGAATATGGGTCAAGTGTTTCTGAAAACTAGGTAACCAGGTAAAATGTTATAAAAAATTGTTATCATTCTAGAAGCCAGATATTTGGCTCAAAATTGATAATACTTGATTAGAATGTATATCTTGACAAATTATATGCCTAGTTTAAATCCAGATCGTGTGTGTCTAAACACTAGTTCACCAGGTCGAATCTTTAGAATAACCTTGTTAAACTTTGTAAGCGACAACTTGTACTCAATGTTAATTATTTTGTTTACACGTGTGCACACACTAGGTCCACGTGTTAAGTCATAGAAAAAGATTGTTACCACTTTATACGCCACATGTATGACTCAATCTTGATGACACTTGGTAAAAGTGTTTATCTTAAAACATCAAGGCCACGTTTAAATCTTGGTTATGTATGTCCCAACTATAATACATGTCATCATGTTATATCTTAAAAAACCTTATTACCACTCTTGAAGTGTCACTAATGGCTCAACCCAAATTAACCATAGTGTAGAATGTTTATCTTGACATTATCTAGGTCAAGTTTGAATCTAATATAATTGTGTCCAAAAACTTTCTTATCGCTTTAGAAGCTACATTTAATACTCAATCTTAATGAAATACCGCTGTTTTCTTATTTGTCATTTATTAACACAAATTGTGTTCTTGTTTGCACTTTTGTTATTGTTAGAATTATATGTATTCATTTTCTAAAGTGATTTTCCTCGTATCATTTAATTGTTACTTTGTAAAAAAATACTAGTCATTTTAATTTTAAGCTATCGCATTGTTTTAATGATGCATTTCGTTTATATATGTCCGAAACCAACCAATATTATTTCTCTATTTAGCAAAAACAAAATTCATATCAGTTTTGCATACGCAACGGGAAAAGCACTTCTTAATTTTTTCTTCAGATGCCGTTTAACAGGGCCTTTTCAAAATGACAGAGTCAGACAGCAGTCGTGTTTCCATTCAACTTGACCAGTTTCTTGATGAGTTGGGTTTCCATGAAAAGGACATTAAAGAGCGAATATGTACGATGGATAAGTGTACCATTGCTAGAACCGTGTCAGCACGTAGAATACAAAAACGTGACGATATTGATCGCATCTTTGTGGGGAGTCAGCGTGAAGGCATTGGTTTAGCGTATCTTAATGACATAGATGTTCTACAGATATACAAGACATGTATTTGTTTGGAAAACAGTAACGCGTCTTATCAATCGATCCTTCCAGAAGCGTGGTTGGAATTAGACAGCGCACGAACACAACCAGGGCATTATTTCCTTAAAGCCAAAGGGCAATTTGAAAAATTACGCCTATATGGTGATATTCAGCATTGTCTAATAAAGCGATTTGGAGAAACGTATCTTTCTGCCGAAAAAATCATGGCCAATAACGACGACATGAATATTTTTCCGGACGGCTATGTTGGTAAAAACACCGTTTTTCTGGACAGGAATGGTCCATCCTGGCCAAGGAGAGACAACACTATTCCAACGCGCCTTCTGGCAATCGTAGGTGCATTGAATATAAATGATAAGATAGATTACAGTCGTGGTTTCCCATGTTATTGCAGAACTATTTTAACTGATTGGTCGTGTAGAGACCGCGGGGGCGATTGGCCATCCATACAAACGATGTCATATGTTGTAAGTCTACCGGCATATGTGGTACCAGTGTCACAAAAAGGCACAGAAAATGCTGATCTTCAGTGGAGGCTATGTTTTACCTTAGGTGAGATGTATCTTTTACGTACACTCAACAATACACATATGAAAGTGTACGTGGTATTGAAGTTTTTAGCAAAATACATATTTAAACCCGTTTGCCCTGAAATATCGTCGTTCATGATGAAAAATGTGCTGTTCTGGCAGGCTGACACAATGTCATTCAACGAGTTTCGGCCAGATAATCTGGTCACTTGCCTACGGAGTGCGCTAGAATACATAATACGTTGCTTAAAGACAAACAACCTTCCATACTACATGATGCCCGAACGAAATCTGCTACTCAACAAGATTTCACGGCAACAACGAAGAGGAGCAATAAAAAAACTTAATGATATCATGAACAATGGAGTTCAGCACTTGAACAATTATATGCTGAATGTGTGTCATTATCGAACGGACTGGTCAGAACAAATTGTTAAAGAGATCGTTTTAGGATATTTTTTCAGCAAGGTAATTGTCTGCAGATGTAGCGTTATGAATACTCTTGATCTTGCAAATTATGTTGAATCGTTAAACAAGAAGAGATTTTATATTGGCTGCTTTCTGTACAACATAAAGACTGTTGTTCTACCAATGATATACGCGTACGGCACGTCAATATTCAGCGATGATTTTTTAAATGTAGATATTCCTTGCAAACTGAACATTTTGGAAAGCTTTCGACAAAGCCAATTAACTAACACTGAACGGTCTCTTGGCAAACTTTATTCGTATCAAGATGACTTAGTACTACCAATATCAGTCCAAGAGAAGGTACTACCTGGTGATATCCTTAAAGTAGAAGAACGCATCAAATGTACAGTTAGATGTACGAATTTAAACATACATTTGTATTGGAAGTTGCATGAAGATATCGTCGAAGAAAATGGGCAGAATAACGACAAAATTGACAGAAAGACCATTGAAATAAATGATGATTATTACTTTTTTGATATTGCTGGATCCAATGAAGCGCGTATTGAAGTTATTTATAGTAGAACAACGCTAAGATACAAGTTGTTGTTTGTAGCTATTCTGACAATACATTTCATGATGAATCTTTGTTTGAATTTGTTTGAGCTTTTATCAGCTGGATTATTTAGCGATGAAGGTTGTCTCTATCTGATGCTTATAGTTTCTGAAAGTATTGTAATGTGTATCGCGTATTGGAAATGCCGAGCCTGTTACAGATTAGATGTTTATGTGCATTCTGCACACACACAATTTGATGAGACATCGTGCACAACACGCGATAGTGACATAGTTGAACAATGCGTGAGACTTGCCCGGGAAATATCTCCACTATGATGAAATTAAACTTCAATTCAATTAACATGTTCATTGAAACACCGTACATACGAAAGAAGTGCTTTTTAAAATAAAACACATTGTATGCAAAGGCAAGGTCACATCAAGCAAAATAATGCAAAAAAAACACATCTTAAATCACGCGTTTGCTATCTGAATATGAATGACAAGATAGGCCACATACGGAGTTTACTATGCATTTGCAGCAACATGTTTAACCAATGGTTCATGTAGAGAATGCAATTGCGATTGGCAGTCCATGGTATACGTTTTAAATCTACCAGAGTGTCCATTTACATTGAAAGATGTGCTGTTCTGGCAGGCTAAATCACGGGCATTTAACGATTTCCGGTAAGACATTCTGGCCACGTGTCGCCGAAAATCTTTGGAAGCTTTGAAAGAGTGTTGGCAGACACTGCCATATTATGTAATACCCAAAATATCTTCTGAACATGATCGATTGGAAACAAAAAGAATCGCTGTAAAATCAGAAATAACATTTCGGTGTCTTCCTGTATAACGTGTGGACTTGAGTGATACCATGTATATACGTGTATGTTTTTACCGTTTTCAGAAATAAAATCACGAGAAAAATTGTGGTACGGAAAAACTCAGATAAGATACGAAGTCACACATCTAAACGTTTTCGGAAATGAAAAGAAAGCGTCGTATATCCAGACAATACACGCGAGTTTGAGTGTGCAGATTGCACTCAATTTATCTGCGCTATTCTTATCAATGTATCGCCGGTCATGTACACACATCAACGACTTGGTGTATTGGTTTATTCGATGTACACTATACTCACAGGGCATAGGTATACAAGATAAACAAAAGTTAATAAATACATACACGTTGTCATATGTGTAATATAATAAATTATAAGTACATTTCTGACATTACACCTGTTATAATACATGTTCACAATATTCATACTTTCAATAATACAATAAGTTATATATCATATAGTATTATATAATAAAACATCTTAAGTGTAGTAGGTACAGCAAGAAATCAAGTGAGCAAAACAAGAAATGGTAATCGTAATTGTAATAATATTTATCCATATTTATTTCAGTAAATGCTTTATGACCTTACAAAGCTAAGTTTCTATTAACAATTGGATTATTGAATTGTAATAGTGCATTTATTTAAACATTTTTTGGTACATTATGTCTGTTCCGGTTATACTGTTTGATAAACATGGACTATGTAAGTATTTGGGATCATTATAGTATAACATGGAACTTATCTTCAATAACATCTCAATTCTAACATTTTCTCTCACGGACGGGGTTTGGTTCAGGGATATGTCATCTGATTCCACTTCTCGCCTATGTTACGAAACTTTAAATTAACAAAAATCAAATGTTAAAATATTATTACTGACGTATTTTTTATATTTTTGTATTGAAATATATTGTGTTGATGTTTGTTGTTTGTTTTGATTAAGGTTTAAATTCACATTTACAAAACACATTGTAAATGTTTGCTTTTTATGAATTTTTTTAGTTCTGTCATCCAATGTATGAACAACTTTCAGTTATTCTAGACTTAACTAAAGACACAAAACACTTTTAATCAACTACAGATTGGTTATGCGGAGAATAATGTAGACTCATAGATTTTAAAAGATACCTGCAGATTTTGACCATGAGTGGGTTTTTTGATGTACTCATGAACATGCTATTCATATGTAAATGCATAAACTAAAGATATACCTGGTCGATTAACTGACTAATGTTTAACAAATATATTATAACATTAAAAGCTCTTTTGGTTAACAAGGATGTTCAATATGTTTTAATGGTTTTATTAATGCATAAATGCTAATTCTGTGTATCCTAGTGCATGTTCAGTTCAGCTCGCAGCCCTTATACAATATACAACGATGACACGGCGATCGCGAAACCACCGTGAAGCGCTGCGGTCCGCTCTGATCGTTGTTTTAGGCCATCGCGGCCAAACAGTAACAAATATAAAAAACCCAGTTTACTTAAATATGATCCGTGGCGAGAATCTCTGTGGAATTACGCATTGTGTCGCTGGGAAATACTGCGACGCTATCTAGATTACTGAACATGAAAACTGACATTTCAATTTAATATAAAATCTACAATGAACATGTTTATTTAAAAAAGATCGTTTCGTATAAAAACGTAGATAATCTTCTCTTCTTTTTCAAAGATTAAAAAGAGCAATAGTAAAAAAACTTTGTCACATAACGGTACACTCCATTAAAATAAATATGAACACCACAATGCAGCGCAGTACTTGTTTGAATTTAAATATTCATATCACGTAAAATATTGTGGTTTTAATAACGGAAGAAAACATTTTGAAGTCGAAAATCTATAAAATACGTTATGTTCCCAATGGCAGGTGGACACGTTCTCATTACGATGTACACTTACCGGTAAATACTTAATGCTATTCTTGAACTATTAATTTTTGCTTTAGAATGTTTAATTTTGTCGTTTTGGAAACCACGATCATCAGTTTTTTAATAAGTAACATGTGTTGTTGTTGTTGTTGTTTTGTTATTAGTACACATCTGTTATTTTGCGAGGGATTACAAACTTGTCAGAAGTAGGGTAAAATGTGATTCTATATTAGACAATTCTATATTCCCAATTAACGATGCAACCGGGTCAAAAGGACACCATTTGAGGCTATCGTTATATACATGCATGCACGGTATAAACATTTTGTTTAAATTAAAATAATTTTTATGCGTGTATGTGTTTCGCAGTTTATGATGTCCCTCCGCGCCTGAGGCTGCATTATGTGAGTACCCGGAATGTATTCCAGAAGTCCTACCAAATGAGCTTACAATACTCAAACAAGTTAGGACGAACTTTGAATATAGCTGCAATTTTGAGCGATTGTTTTTGGTAATGAAAGGCATTTATTTTGGAGTGGTCGTGTGCTGTAGGGGTAAACCGTAGTATCCGGAGGAAACCACTAACCATGGTGACCACCAACCAAGCTCACATGCGCCGGAAACGGGGATTGAAGTCGGGCCGCCTAGGTGAGAAGTTGGTGTACCAACCACTTGGCTAAACGGACAGCTACATGTGCTCGTTTTTTTGTATAAAAGAATATGGCATGTAAATAAAACTAAGTGGTGGTCGTTTTCAAGACAAATATACAGACATTTTATTTAGACTTATAAAACAGACATCGTCTTCATACTTAAAAATATACACATACTCTTTTTCTGCTAGGTAAATAGGTGTTTTACAACATAACAATATATATCATATAATAGTAATTTAAAAATACTTTACGGCAGTTACTTTGCTACATTCCATTTTTATACCTCATGAGAGTCATGATTGGACTTTTGTCATCGACCAATTTTTATGTTGATAACGCACTTTTTATCATAAACTTAAACTATTCTACCTTTAAAGCGCAGCAATATATAAATACGCAATATCTATTGAGACTATGGCTTTATATCTACAATACAATACAATTACCACACTTTGCGATTTTGAAAACAAATTATCGATTTTGACCATGTCGACTTCTTGTTCTTAAAAATAGCTTTACTAATTTCAACATTGACAGGAGTATAGATATCTTAATATAACCTGCTTAACGATGTTTACGTTTCTTTTATTAGTTGAAGATAACAAAGGTTCGATTTGGAAACTCCAAGGTTTGCTATGTTACGAAAGACCTGTATCTGTGTATAGATGTATTGTTAAATAGGTTTGTGTGCGTCTTATTTGTGCAGCTTAAATTTAGGTGATATATTTTCGGGGGATATGAGCAATAATTCTGACGCTTTCAGTAAATCGCCGAAAAAAAAGGCAGCTTCGAAGAGTTCGAAAAAAAAGTAGTTATACATGTTATTGTGATAAATGGTAACAATTTGTGATATATTTGAAAACAAAAATCCGGTATGTAAATCTACTTACACATTTTGCTTTTGTGGCCATTAAGATTTAACAGTGGTGCGATGTTCACTACAGATCAACAACGCATTGTTTTTGGAAATCAAATATGAGTGTGACTTGATTTTTAAATTCACAAACTGTGTTGATATTTTCTTTCAGAGTTATTTAAATAGTATGATTATTCAATTCTCGATAGTTTTTGTACAGATAATGTAATTCAATAAATGTTGTATTAAACATTTCGACTAGGTTTTATAACGATTTAGTGATACAAGTGGCTTATAGAGGGTAAACAATGTTTTGTTATCTAACATTTGATTTTGGGACACATATAATCCAGATTCGAACACGGCTTATTTTCGAGATAATCATTCTGATAACGTTTCATCATGATTAAGTCATAAGTAAGCCTTTCAGATAGATAACCAAGTTGTTCTACGATTTGACCCGGTGACCTACCTTTTGGCTACTTTCATAATTGTTATTGTTAAGATAGACATTCTAATAAAGTCTCAAGATTGAGAACATCAAGGTAGCCTGTGGAGTGGTAACAAAGTTCAAATTGACGATATTGTAAAGATAAACATTTTCCAAAAGTTTTATCAAGATTGAATCAAGAATTTGGTTCTAGAGTGCTATCAATGTTTTATAACATTTGACCCAGTGACCTACTTTTTAGACACATTACCCAAAATTAAACTCGGATCAGATATTTTCAAGATAACCATTATTATCAAGTTTAATGAAGATTGAGCAACAATAGGGTCTCTAGAATTATAACAAGCCAAAAGTTGACGATCCACGAAGCATACCAGACACCGCATTACGCAGCACTCAGTGCTCATGTGAAATTAAAAAGACACAATCATATTAATTACATGATTATCGTAAAGAAATATATGAGAGAAATGTTGTGACTCAATTATGTCTTTTATGACTCAATCTTGATGAAACGTGGTCAGAAAGTTTATCTTTACAAAACAAAGGCTGTGTTTAAGTCTTGGTTATGAATATCCAAAACTAGAGCATGTAATCAGGTTACATTTTAAAAACCTTATTATCACTCTTGAAGTGTAATTAATGTCTCAACCTAAATAAAACATAGTGTAGAATGTTGATCTTAACATTATCCATGCCAAGTTGCAATATAATATATGTGTGTCAAAAACTAAGCTATCAGATCAGAGCCTAGAAAAACCTGATTGCTCATTATAAATACTATTCTTTTTAAGTTGAAGCCATGTCAGCGTTTTAATGACGCTTGTCGTCAACATATTTTCGAAACCCACAAATATCGTATGTCTTTTTTCAGCAACAACAACATTGCAATAAGTTGTGCATATACAACGAAAACTAGTTTATGTATTCTTCTGATTCCGTCGAACTGGGCCTTTGCAAAATAACTGAGTAAGTCAGCAGTCGTGTTTCCATTCAAATTGACCAGTTTCTTGATGAGTTGGGTTTCAATGAAAAGGACATTAAAGAACGAATATGTATGATGGATAAGTGCACTATTGCTAGAACATTGTCAGCACGAAGAATACAAAAACGTGACGATATTGATAAAATATTTTCGGGAAGTCAGCGTGAAGGCATTGGTTTATCGTTCCTTAATGATACTGATGTTCTACAAATATACAAGTCATGCATTTGTTTGGAAAACAGTAACGCGTCATATCAAGCAACACTTCCAGAAGCGTGGTTGGAGTTAGACAGCACAAGAACACAGCCAGGACATTATTTTCTAAAAGCCAAAGTGACATTAACAAAATTACGTCTATATGGTGATATTCGTCATCTTGTTATCAAGCGCTTTGGAGAAATGTTTCTTTCAGCAGAAAATTTCATGGCAACAGACGACGACATGTTTGCCACTTTCGATGGCTATCTTGGTAAACACACGGTTTTTATGCACAGACAGGGTCTCTCCTGACCAAAGAAGGTCCATTCTATTGCAAAGCGCCTTTTGGCAAGCTTTTATTCATTGAATGTAGATGACAAGGTAGATTACGTACGTGGTTTCCCTTGTTATTGCACAACCATTTTAAATAATTGGTCGTGTAGGGACCGCGGGGGCGATTGGCCATCGATGAAAACAATGGAATACGTTGTACGTCTTCCGGCATTCGTTGTACCAGTGGCACAAACAGGCACAGCACATGCAGATCTTCAGTGGAGACAATGCTTTACCCTAGGGGAGATGTATCTTCTTCGTACGCTCAACAATACACATATGAAAGTGTATGTGGTATTGAGGTTTTTAGCAAAGTACATATTACAACCTTTGTGCCCTGAAATATCGTCGTTCATAATGAAAAATGTGCTATTCTGGCAGGCCGAAACAATGTCATTCAACGAATTTCGACCGGACAATTTGAGAACTTGCATCAGACATGCACTTGAACACATTAAACGTTGCTTAAAGTCAAACAACCTTCCATACTACATGATACCCGAACGGAATCTGCTTCTCAACACGATTTCCCGGCAACAACGAAGAGATGCAATTGAAAAACTTAACGATATCCTGAACGATGGAGTTCAGCACTTCAACAATTATATGCTGAATGGTTCTCATAAGCTAACGGATTGTTCAATAATATTAGTGAAGAGATTGCTCTAGGATATTTTTTCAGCATGGCAACTGTCTGCAAATGTAGCGTTATGAATGCTGTTGATCTTGCGAAATATTTTGAATCGATAAACAAAAAGAAACTGTTTATTGGTTGCTATCTATAAAACATTAAGACTGTTTTTATACCAATGATATACGAGTACGGCATGTCAATTTTCAGCGATATATTCAATGTAGATATTCCTTGCAAAAATGGGCATTCTGGAAAGCTTTCGACGAAGCCAATTAACTAACACTGAACGGACTGTTTGCAAACGTGTTTTGGGTCGAGAGGACATAGTGCTACCAGTATCAGTTCAAGAGAAGGCATTTCCTGGTGACATCATTAAAGTAGAAGAGCGAATCAAGTCTTCAGTTAGATTAACGAATGTAAGCATACACTTATATTGGAAGTTGCATGAAGATATCGTGGAAGAAAATGGACACAATAACAATAAAAGAGACAAAAAGACACTTGCAATAAATGATGATTATTTCATTTTTGATATTGCTGGATCCAATGAAGCGCGTACTGAAGTTATTAGTAGCATTACAACGCAAGGATACAAGATACTGCTTCCATTAATGCTGTCAATAGCGTTAATGATGAATCTTTACTCGAATTTGTTTGAGCTTGTTTTAGCTGGAATATTTATAGATGAATGTTACTTTATGCTGATAACTTTAGTTTTTGAAAGTTCTCTACTGGTTGCCACGTGTTGGAAATGCCGACACAGTCAGAGATAAGATGTTTATATACATTCAGCACTAACATCATTTGATAAGACGTCTTGCACAGCCATAGTGGAACATTGCGTGAAAACTGCCCGGAACATTTCTCCAATATAAA
The DNA here is from genome assembly GCA_007657795.1 of Dreissena rostriformis. Classification (NCBI taxonomy): domain Eukaryota; kingdom Metazoa; phylum Mollusca; class Bivalvia; order Myida; family Dreissenidae; genus Dreissena; species Dreissena rostriformis. Next base: position 14,067 of record VMBQ01005919.1, on the reverse strand, counting down.
AAATTGGATTTAAATTAACATGTTCAATGAAAAACAATATAAACGAATTATGTGCTTTTTGTCATATTTTTTTTTTTGCAAAACAGGGTCTCATCTAAAAAAATAATGAAAACAACAAATACAACAACATATACAATCACGCTTTCTTTATTTGAATATGAATGGCAGGAAATACACATTCGCCATACGAGTTTTACAATTCATTTGCAGCACCATTTATAACCAATTGGTCGTGTATATAATGCGATGATGATTGATAAATCGGGAAAACAATGGTATAATTTGTAAATCTAACCCAGTTTGAAGCTCAAGTGATATCGGTATTAAAACGTGTTGCTCAATAAAGATTGCGACTTGTGTCCTAAAATATCGTCCATCATACTGAAAGATGTGCTGTTCTGGCAGGCTACATCAAGAACATTTCACGATTTCCGGTCAGCCATTCTGGCCACGTGTCGCCGAGAGGCTTTGGATTCTCTGAAAGAGTGCTTGCAGACTAACGAACTTCCATATAATAAAACATATCTCGTTTGAACAAGATTTATCGGAAACAAAGAAGTGTTTTACTCCAAAAGCTGGAATATATCTTGTACAATGGTGTTAAGCACTGCAACCATCACAAGTATCATACGCATTACTTGACGGATATCTTTTTTGAAAATATTGCGGAAGTGATGTGATTTGGACATTTGGTTAGCAAGTCAAATGTCTAAAATATCATTGATCTTGCGACATATTTAGGATCGCTGTTCAATCAGAAACGGTATTACCGGCGTCTTCACAAGCAATATGTGGGCTTTTGTGATACCATGCCTCTACTCGCACGGCCTTAGCGTTTTCAGAAATCCATTGATTGCCGACATTATTTGCAAAATGGACAGTTTAGGAAGAAGCCAGTTAACTAAGACTGTACGGACAACATATCGTGTCAAAGATAGCATTACAAAGTAATTGATGTCATCATTTTTATTAGAAAAGCGTGTTAAATATACAATGTGATCTTCGGCTGTAAGCATCTATTTATGAGCCAGAAGATCATGTCATGGAAAAAAATGATGAAAACAACCATGCACAGTCCAAAAAGACAATGCAAATAAATAATGATAATTACATTTGATGTAGGGGTGGTTTACTTAACAACGCGAGGGATATAAGGTGATGTTTGTACTGACGCTGACCTTTCCTTATTACAGCACTCTTCATTCGAATCGGTGCCAACATTTTTGAGTTGTTTTATTTGAAGACGTGTGTTAGCAATGTGAAATGTTGACTTCAATTTTTGAGAGTATATTGATTACGTTTACGATGCGCAAATACCGATCCTGTTATATGTAAGATGTGTATGTTCAGAACTTCTAAAATACGACGGACACGACGTTGAACATTGTACAGAAGATTGCACGATAATTGATTCGCCATTATCTCTAACTAAATTTATTAAAAATATACCCATATATTGTATCTGTAAATCACATTAACAATAATATGATGTTCACATTCCGTTATTTTGATCTAAATAAATATATGTTGCAAATGTATTCAATTTGCTATTCTATAATTATTGCATTTATGATTTCTTAAATAAAAAAGTGACAACGTATTATTATCGATAAGCAATACACATTTAATACATTCAATACGTTTTTTATTTTCCTTATATTATATTACATATGTATTTATTTTGTTTATTTTTATATTCTTTAATATTTATCTATTAATTTAACTATAAAACTGTAAAGTTATAATATTTAGTGAAAAATAGATGTGACGGACGCACATATGAATGCGTTTTAATACCCAGTTGAATCGATCTTAGGTCAAGAAAACGAGAAGTTATGCGAAATACATAACTATAAAACAATAATGACTGCAATTTATTGATTGTAATCACTTCTTGGGAGATCACAATAAACCGTGAAATCACTATGTTTAAAGCCCAATTAATGCTCAAATAAACGAATATTTCGTAAAAGATTTCGTTAAATAAAGTTAACCCATAAACAATCAGTGTTCCTAATAGCAATAGCCAAAATTGCAACGCTAGATGTGGTCTGGTAACATAGATTTAACAAGATACAAAATGCTCTGTGTATTTTTTTGTGGTACAATATATTCCATTTTTATTTTCCGCAACGATATCGTTTCATTACACACACTAACACTAAATTGGTACATGAACATGTGTTGAATATATTGTACCACAAAAAAATAAAAAAGAGCATTTTGTATCTTTTTACCAGAGCACACACAACTATCGTTGAAATTTTGGCTATTGCTATTAGGAACACTGATTTTTTTATGGGTTAACTTTATTTTACGAAATATTCGTTGATGATTTTGAGCGTTAATGGGGCTTTAATATATTTATGTTATCGTAAATATAGCAAACAATGCAACTCCAGAAACTATATCGGGAGATACATTTGTGTTCATATCCACTTCCTGTATAACAGAAAAACAACTTCAAACAAAACTGGACTAAATCTGTGATCAGTGATCATCGTCTTCGATCGGTCAANGGGGGGGGGGGGGGGGAGGGATGTAAACCGGTTTGAGGGAGGGCTAGCTGAACTTAACTTACCCATGAATTGATAAAAAAACATGCCCGCGTCTCAGAAAAATAATCAAATGTACATATGCAGACAGAAAATCTAACATTCTTTGACATTCGATATTATATTGGGGATAAAACAACATATTGAACGTAAAAAATCCTTAAATGTATGTAGAACAAACATGTTATATATCATCTATTTTTCTGGTATCAGAATGATTTTAAAATGTGAAAGCGTATTCATAAATACGTATGTTTAGCGAAAAATTAGAATTAATGATAACGATATACCGCAAACAGCCGGGGCTTGGGTATATTTACTAATCATAAGACAATGTATGCGTAATATTTTTCAAATATAGCGAGTAGTTTCAGACAAGACGTTAATGTTGTTCAGTATGCTAATTCAAGAAACAAGAAACCCAGGAATGCCGCGAACCACGTTTCATAACGCTTAAAAGATATGCTTATATTTAAATTCTAATTTTTCCTCTCAAGTTATTGAGAGAATACAGTCATTGTTCTATTTTAAGTTGCATTGACACCATGGGAATCTCATACTAGGCCTGCATGTAACTTACAAATTCAGCATCTCAGAACAATTTCCTCATAGAAACGAAAGTTTATAAGTGGAAACCGTTGTTATATCGTTGGAAACATTGACCTTGGCCTTGATCCAACTGCCCCCAAATAGAATCCCAAGTAAGGTCTGCATGAATGATTTCAAGTACCAAAACGCCGATTCTTATTCAAATGAGCGAAACGGTTAATACAATAACAGAATTGTTAGAAGCAGAGAAAATGTGTTAGCGATTCTATATTAGACAAGTCTTTATTTCCAACTAACCATGCAACCGTGTCAAAAGTATGACAACATGTAAGTGTATCGCTCTAAATATACATGCAGGATATGAACCATTTGTTTAAATTAAGATAATTTGCATAAGTGTATGTTTCGAAGTTTATAAGGTCATTTCGCGCCTGATGCTTCATTATAGGAGGATCGCATGTGTGAACCCGGATCGTGTCTCAGCACTCGTACCTAATAAGCTTACAGGACTCGCTAATGTTTGGACGAATTTTGAATTTAGCTGCAAGTTCGAGCTATTTGTTTATTTATTGAAAGACAATTAAGTTTTGATTGGTATTGTGCTGTGGAGGGGGGACGGTACTACCCGGAGCAAACCCCACCTGTTCGGTATGGTGACCACTTACCAAGCTCACATGAGCCGGAAACGGGGATTGAACTTGGGCCGCCTATGCGAGAAGCTCGTGTACCAACTACTGCGCTTGACGGACAGCTACATATGCTCGATTCTATACAAACAAAATAGTATGTAAATAAAACAAAGTGGTGGTCGTCTTAAAGATGATTACTTTTAATCAACATCTCATTTTCATACTTTATTAGAGACATGATTGGGCTTTTCTCATCGACCACTTTCTATGCTGATTTTTTTTTTACCACTTTCTTGATAAACTAAAACTTATTAAACCTGTAATATCATATCAATGTATACATAAGCAATATTTCTATAGAATTATTACGGCTTTATATCCACAATATAATAAAATTACCAAACTTAGCGATTTTCAAAACAAACCATCGATTTTGATCACGTCACTACTTGCTGTTTCCGGTAGCTTTAATTATTTCAATATTGACCCCTGTATACATATCTACGTGTAACCTGCTGAACAAAGTTGAAATGTTTAATCAGTTGATGATAACACACTTTCTATTGTTAAACTCCAGTATGTGTTATGTGAAGAAATACCTGTATCTGTGTATAGGCGTAGTGTTTAATAGGTCTGTATGCGTTTAATTCGTGCAACTTAAATTTAGGTTAGATATTATCTGGTGATATGAATAATAATGCAGCTGATTTTAGTGAATCACCGACACAACAGTAGATACAAAGTGTTCGAAAATAAGAAATTTAAAATGTAATAAACGGAGATGGGTTCGATATTTGAAACAAAAATCTGGTATGAAAATTTGCTTACGTATTTTGCTTTTTGTGGTCATTAAGATTTAACAGTGGTTCAATTTTCACTACAGTTCAACAACGTCTTGTTTTTGGAAATGAAATATGAGTGTGAATTTACATTAAAACTCACAAACTCTATGTTGATATTTTCTTTCAGATTTATGTATAAAGTATGTTTATGCCATCGTCAATGTGTTTTTCTTAAACTAATGTACTTCAATAAATGTTGTTTTAAAAGTGACAACACTTTAATTCTACATTCCTTTACGATAATCATGTAATTAATATATTTTTTTCTTTTGAATCGCACATGAGCACAAAGTGTGAAGTGCTTAAAGTGAGCTTTTGTGATCATTCCATGTCCGGCGGCCATCGTTGTGCGTTGTGCGTCGTGGAAGGTTAACTGTTGGTTTGTTAAACTTCGTGGGAATGTTTATCTTAAAAAAATATCTAGGTCGAATTCGAATCCGGGTAAAATGTGTCTTACACATACTTCACTGGGTAAAATCTTAGAAAATCATTGTTATCACTCTAGAACCAAATTTATGATTCAGTCTTTGTGATACTTTGTCGATGTTTATCTTTACAATATCTAAAAACAAGTTTGCATCTGTGCTACGTGGCTCCACAAACCAGGTACCATGTCAAATATTAGAAAAATCTTGATACCACTATAAAAGCTACATTGAATTCTTAATATTGATGGAACTAAGTAAAATTTCTTATCTTAACAAAATATAGGCGAACTTTGAACCTGAGTCAAGTGAGTCCAAAAACTAGGTAACCAGGTAATATGTTAGAAAAACCACTCTAGAAGACAGATAATTGGCTCAAACTTGATGCTACTTGGTAAGAATGTTTTTCTAGACAATTATAGGCTAAGTTGAAATCTAGATTATTTGTGTCATAAAACTACACCTGGTTAAATCTTAGAAAAACCTTGTTACAATTTCAGAATCGACAATTTTACTTAATTTTGATGAAACTGGATCCGAATGTTTAACTTTACAATCTCTGGACCAACTTCGTGAAGGTAATAATCTTGATCACATGTGCGAAAAATCTATGCAAACGTGTAAAATAATAGAACAACAATTGTAACCACTCTAGAAGCCACACTTTTGACTCAATCTTGCTGAAACTGAGTCAGTTTATCTTGACAAACTCTAGACAATGTTTAAATCTTTGTTATGTATGCCCAAAAACTAGTATATGTAATCAGGTTACATCTTAAAAATCTTATTACCCCAATTGAAGTGTAATTAATATCTCAACATAAATGAAACATAGTGTAGATTGTTTATCTTGACATTATCTAAACCAGGTTTGAATTCAATTTATCTGTGTCCGAAAACTAGGTTATAAGATCAAATCATCGAAAAACCTTATAATGACAGTAGAAGCTACATTTATAACTCAATCCTAATAAAATATCGTTAACAAGGTTATACTGATATTTTCTAGGTCAATTTTGAATGCAGGACATGTGTGTCCACAAAACTAGGTCATCAGACCATATCTTTCACAAACGATGTATCTTAAACTTAGCTTAGCACTTTAGGGACATCATAGACCTCTTGTTCTTCGTATAATTTCTTTGTTTGCAATGTTGCTTTTTTCTTCTTATTATGAACTTGGTAGCAGTTTTTTCTTCATACTATTTACCTGTACAGATTTTTGGTGTTATTCAAATGTGTGCACATCTTTTTCGTATTAGTAGATTGTTTACAGATTTTTTTTTTACTTGTTTGAATGTTTTTGTTTGTATAAATTGCACGCATACACTTGTATTGCAATGCTTTTCTTCGTTATTAATTCTTTAAAAAAAACTAGTATTTTCATGTTTAATCATCACAATATTTTCATGATGCTTGTCGTTGACATGTTTTTTGAAATCCACCAATAACATCTGTCTTTATTTAGCAAAAACAACGTTACAATAAGTTTTGCATACACAACGAGAATAGCACTATTTCATTTTTTTTCAGATGCCGTTGAAAAGAGCCGTTGCAAAATGACAAAGTCCGTCAGCAGTCGTGTTTCCATTCAACTTGACCAGTTACTTGATGAGTTAGGTTTGAATGAAAGGGACATTAAAGAACGAATATGCACGATGGATAATTGTACCATTGCTAGAACATTGTCAGCACGTAGAATACAAAAGCGTGCCGATATTGATCGAATCTTTGTGGGTAGTCAACGTGAAGGCATTGGTCAATGGTATCTTAATGACATAGATGTTCTACAGATTTACAAGACATGTATTTGTTTGGAAAACAGTTACGCGTCCTATCAATCAATACTTTCAGAAGCGTGGTTGGAATTAGACAGCGCACAAACACCACCAGGGCATTATTTCCTAAAAGCCAACGGGCCATTTGAAAAATTACGCCTATATAGTGATATTCAGCATTTTCTTATACAGCGCTTTGGAGAAACTTATCTTTCTGCCGAAAAATTCATGGCCAATAACGACGACATGAATGTTTTTCCGGACGGCTATTCAGCATTTTCTAATACAGCGCTTTGGAGAAACGTATCTTTCTGCCGAAAAATTCATGGCCAATAACGACGACATGAAGGTTTTTTCCGGACGGCTATGTTGGTAAACACACCGTTTTTCTGCCCAGGAATTGTCCATCTTGGCCAAGGAGAGACAATACTATTCCAATGCGCATTCTGGCAAGCTTATGTGCATTGAATATCGATAACAAGACAGACTACGTACGTGGTTTCCCATGCTATTGCAGAACCAGTTTAACTGATTGGTCGTGTAGAGACCGCGGGGGCGATTGGCCATCCATACAAACAATTTCATGCGTTGTAAGTCTTCCGGCATTCGTGGTACCAGTGGCACAACAAGGCACAGCACATGAAGATCTTCAGTGGAGACTATGTTTTTCCCTTGGGGAGATGTATCTTTAACGTACGCTCAACAATACACATATAAAAGTGTATGTGGCATTGAGGTTTTTAGCAAAGTACATATTAAAACCTATATGCCCTGAAATATCGTCGTTCATAATGAAAAATGTGCTGTTCTGGCAGGCTGAAACAATATTATTCAACGAGTTCCGGCCAGATAATCTGGTAACTTGCCTACGGAGTGCGCTAGAATACATTATACGTTGCTTAAAGACAAACAACCTTCCATACTACATGATGCCCGAACGAAATCTGCTACTCAACAAGTTTTCACGGCAACAACGAACAGAAGCCATAAAAAAACTTAATGATATCATGAACAATGGAGTTCAGCACTTAAACAATTATATGCTGAATGCGTCTCATTATCGAACGGATTGGTCAGAAAAAATTGTTAAAGAGATCGTTCTAGGAAATATTTTCAGCAAGGTAATTGTCTGCAAATATAGCGTTATGAATACTCTTGATCTTGCACATTATTTTGATTCGATAGGCAATAAGAGATTTTATATTGGTTGCGTTCTGTACAACATAAAAACTGTTGTTCTACCATTGATATACGCGTACGGCACGTCAATATTCAGCGGTTTTTTAAATGTAGACATTCCTTGCAAACTGAACATTTTGGAAAGCTTTCGACAAAGCCAATTAACTAACACTGAACGGTCTCTTGGCAAACTTTATTTGTATCGAGATGACTTAGTACTACCAATATCAGTCCAAGAGAAGGTACTACCTGGTGACATCCTTAAAGTAGAGGAACGCATCAAATGTACAGTTAGATGTATGAATTTAAACATACATTTGTATTGGAAGTTGCATGAAGATATCGTGGAAGAAAATGGACAGCATTAAAACCAAAAGGACAAAAAGATCATTGAAATAAATGATGATTACTGGTATTACCGTTTTGATATTGCTGGATCCAATGAAGCGCGTACTGAAGTTTTTTTTATAGCATAACAAGGCTAAGATACAAGTTGTTGTTTCTAGTTTTTCTGACAACAGTTTTCATGATGAAGCTTTGTTTGGATTTGTTTGCGCTCTTATCAGCTGGATTATTTAGCGATGAAGGTTGTCTTTATCTGATGACTATAGTTCTTGAAAGTATTATACTGTGTATCGCGTATTGGAAATGCCGAACCTGTTACAGATAAGACGTGTATGTACATTCTGCACTAACACAATTCGATGAGACAGTGTGCACAACAAGCGACAGTGACATAGTGGAACAATGCGTGAGACTTGCCCAGGCAGTATCACCACTGTAATGAAATAAAACTTCAATTAATGTGTTCAACGAGAAGTCGTATATACGAAATAAGTGCTTTTTAATAGAACACATTTTATGCAAAGGCGATGTCACATCAAGCAAAATAATGGAAAAAAGGAAAACAACTTTAATCACGCGTTCGCTAACTGAATATGAATGACAAGATAGGCCACATACGGAGTTTACTATGAATTGCAGCAACATTTTCAACCAATCGTTCATGAAGAGAATGCGATGGCGATTGGCAGTCCATGGAAACAATGGTATACGTTTAAGATCTACCAGAACTGTTGCTCAATAAATAGTGCGACATGTCTCCTGAAATATCGTCCTTCATAATGAAAGATTTGTTGTTATGGCAATCTAAATCGATGTCATTTAACTATTTCCGTTGAGCCATTCTGGCCACGTGTCGCCGAGAGGCTTTGGGATCTCTGACAGAGTGCTTACAGACTAACACACTTCCATACTACATACTACCGGAACGAAAATCTTATGCAAATGGAAAATAAAAATAGATAAAAAACTTGACGAAATATTGTACGATTAAGTTTAACACTGCAACCTTCACATGTATCATACGAATAACTTGACGAATATCTTATTAGAAAATATTGCTGAAGCGATGTGATTTTGACATTTGGTTAGCTAGTCGAATGTCTAAATTTGTATTGATCTTGCGATATAAATCGAACCACTGTTTTATCAGAAGCTGTATTTTGGTGTCTTCCTGTACAATATGTGGAATTTTGTGATGCAAAGCCTATACGCGTACGGCCGTACCGTTTTCAGAAATCCATTCACTGCCGATACTTTTTGCGAAATGGAAACTTTAGTAAGTTTTCGAAGAAGCCAGTTACTGAAAGGACTGCATTTAAATGGAGACGACTGTAAAAACACTAACATAATATCAGATATTACATTTCGTATAAAATGTAATTGATCACATCATTCAAATAGAAAAGCAGGTTAATTATGCAATGCGATCTTTCAAGCGTCCATTTATGTTGGAATATGCAATACGAACATGATATGGGAGAAAATGGGGAAAACAACCACGAACAGGCCAAACAGAAAATTACATTTCATAATTAAATTTGTGATATTATGGTGGTTCGACGAGAGTGATATAAGATGGCGCTTGTACTGACGCTGCCCTTTACTCATTACATCAATCTTTATTCGAATCGGTGCGAAATGCTTTGAGTTGTTTTATTTGAAGTTGAATGTTATGAATGAGAATTTCAAACATCAATGTTTTAGAGTTTAATGCTTCCGTTTACGTTGTGAAAATACCGATCCTGTCATAGATTAGATGTTTATGTACATTGTAATTCAGCACTTCAAAAAGGCGACGGACACGACGGTGAACATTGTACAGTGGAATAATTGAAGATGGCATGGACATTGACCTGCAATTATCTCTAATAAAATGAATTTATAAATTGTTTAAAATATACTCGTATGTTGTTTCTGTACATCTATGTTATAAGTGTATAAAATGTGCTTTTAATGATTATTGAATTTTAACTTCTATAATTTAAAACGGGAAAACTTATTATTATCGATCGACAATTCACATGTAATGCATTCGAGACGCTTTTTTCCCTATATATACAAAAATGACCTAATCCGATTGGCGTATAGCGGCCACGAACACAGGGTGGACTTTTCATACACCCCGAGTAATTTCAATATACCTATCAACGTAAACAAATGGCGTCTGTTCGATAAACTGCTTGATAAGTCTTCTTAATTTATTATGTTTTTTGCATGTATACTGGAAACAAACCATACACGGATCATTTACATACATATTCAAATTATGTGGTATATTTATGTGAAACTCGGTGCTTAGTCTACCGGAAGTTAACAAAATGGCTAAGCGTTTCGGAAACGGTATCGGTTAGATATTGTGGTTACACTGTTAGTAACTGATGGTGTATGGGATATACACCTTCAGTAATTTAATACCATATCCGAGCTTCGCTCTCGTTTCTTAATTACAAAGAAAAGGAAAATGTAGATATAATTTAGGAAAAATAGACTTACCCATGAATGCGTTTTTAAAACAATGTGTTTTGCTCTTACGTTAAAAACGTGAAGTTATACGGAATATACGAAAACAAGGACTGCCTTTGATTGATGAGATATTTTGTTCATAACAAACTCTTTTATCGCAGAAGAACAACTTAACACATAAAAGGATTGAAACTGGGATTACCTCTTTGTAACGGCCAATTCAAAGCATTGGTGGTTTCAACCGGTTTGATGGCAAGCCGAACCATATACGTACCCCGGAATTAATTAAAAAAAAAAAACATACGCGTGTCTCAGTAGGTTTCTTTTTAACGTACAATATGCAGACAAAATATAAAACATGATTTGACAATTTGTGTTATGTTGGAAAACAAAAACAGCGTAATAAAATACTTACATGCATGTAGAACTAAAGTGTCAAATATTGCATATGGTTTAAGGTATTATACTGATTTTAACTTTGATAGCGTATTCTTAAATACGTCTTTGGAGTTCAATATTAGCAATCAATTATAACAATAGACCGTCAACAGCCGGGGATTTATCAAATCGAAATAATTAAAGGGATTGATAATAGTAACTTATTTTAAGAAACTTATTTGATAAAACTTAACACTGACAGCCGCTGAGGACAACTATCTAGTTCAACATTTGCATGGACATATTTAGTTGTTTTGTTAATAAATACGAGCTAAACGAAAGGAATTAAAACATGAACGCGTGAAGATCACTATTATGAAAAGCTCAAATGAAGTAAAAAAGTTCATTTTTTGTTACTCGGCCACTGATTCATTGTGACTGTATTTTTTATATGAATAACATAATTTGTGTAAAATAGTTTGTAAACAAAACAACACGAATTGCAATATTTGTAACACTTAGGCTGTGGTAAAATAAGAATATGACGATAGTTTGTATAATATTAATAGTCATGAAAACAATTTGTTATGTTATAATGTTGTTTTTTTTGACATGGTGCATGTTAACTATATATGACATAATAGTGACCATGGAAATGATGTTTTTTTGCCAGTTTCGTTTTTGATACTTTTTTTGAGGTACTGCTAGTTTAAGGTATGCACAAGTTAAACATGCCTATATTGAGTAATTATGTAAATATTATAATATCACATTACCTGTCATTTTTGTCGACAAATCCTTGATAAAAAGCATCTATTTTTTACAAATCTTTTTCATATCTCTTTTTTTTATATTTACTTCGCGCCTTATGCCAAGACTAAAAATGTATGTTATAGTTTTTNCTAGATACAACGTCTGACCAAGTTTGGTGAAGATTGGATGAAAACTACTTGAATAAGAGAGCAGACAACATGCTGAATGTTTAAAATGCACTTTGTGACCCTGTGACCTAGTTTTCGACCCGGCATAACCCATATTCGAACTTGACCTAGACATTATCTAGATACAACTTCTGACCGAGTTTGGTGACGATCGGATGAAAACAACTTGAGTTAGAGAGTGGTCAACCAATACGGACCGACCGACAGACAGACCGACAGACAAGCTCACTCCTATATACCCCCCTAAACTTCGTTTGTGTGGGTATAATTAATGTACACTTTTGTGATAGAAAGGATACAAATTTCAATTTTCACTCGTTTCACCATTCAACACCATTGTAAATAACTGCATATTTCATAAGACTTCCACCTCATTTATGAAATTTAATATGCATATATTAACACTTATAACAAGTTAAACAATAAGTTGCGTATCCACAAACGCCACTGACGCATGGTATACGTATGCAATATGTAGAAAAAAATGCACATTCAGTTGGTAAATGTTCGTATAAGTATTTATCTTTAAATGAATATGTCATTAGCTGTTATATTATCTATATTATTTACATTCGAATTCACCGTTTTGCTGTTCCAATATAGTACACAAAAACAATGAAAGTTAGATGACGTCTGTTAAGCCCATTTTAGAAGTAACCAGTATTTTGGATTCATTTTTCTTCTAGCTTTTTCCCACCTAACACCAAGGGCGCCTTTTTGAAGAGAGTTTCTGTCCGTATCAACGGTCCCGCCTTTCTTCTTACTTCTTTTTCGATGATCAAAGAAATGGTCCCTGTAAGATTACATACCATATTGAGCTTTGTTATTTTAAACATCAGTTAGCGCAAATATTATGATAAAATATATTGAAACAAATGTATATGGTTCGTATTTAAGAATTTGTAACTTTAAAATAATTTTCAAACTTACAACATTGCTAGCCTATTTCGAATTTAAACAAACCACGTGGTTTCCATTTTATATTTGTTTAACATAACGATCGAAATTGAGCATATACTAGTATGTGCTAGCGGGATAAACAAAACGAAGTTTGTTTTCATAGCCTACAGTAAGTCCAACTAACTTACTTGATCGTAATATCAGTAACGACTGCTCTGGATCTAGATACGCATGCTGCACAGTTCTGGTCACACTCTGATGATAAATCCTTGGACTTCTCCAGCAGATGATATTTATGCGACGGGACGTACGGTATATAAATGGTCTATAATAAAATTATATTCTATGACTATATACAAAATTATACTAAAGTATACAAAGGTAATAAACAAAAATTAATTGAAAAAGGCGGGCCTATTATGAAGATTTTTGAACGCATACGATTTAATTAGGGAATCTATTTCCACCGTCCCCTTCATTGAGCTTGAGCAAAATAAAGAATTATTTTAAGTGCTTCTTTATCAGATAATTAAACGCCCAATGCTTATAAACAATAGACCTAGGAAGCGGATAACACTTAAGAAAATTTCTCTTGTTAGACTAGTTGATACATTCGACATCGTACATCAAGACAAGGATATCTAATTTAAAGAATAGAGTAATGAATATCAAGAAGTGTCACGCAAGCTGCCCTAGCAGTATAGCACTTACATTATTTGCTATGCTTGGCCTTAAATTAGTAATTGCAAGTGACCAAATTTCAAACATCATCGCACCAAACAACACATAAAACTAACATTATATAAATAAGTAATTTACATTCATATCAATATTTTTTTAGTTTGTTTGAAAATTTGAAATTTGCTTTATATCAGCCAGACATCAGTAAATACATTGATTTGTTAAGTGAAGAATGCAAAAATGAATTACCTATCCGGGTGTATTTATGTATCTGCATGTGTATGTATGTATCTGCATGTGTATGCATGTATCTGCATGTGTATGTATGGATCTGCATGTGTATGTATGTATCTGCATGTGTATGTATGTATCTGCATGTGTATGTATGTGTCTGCATATTTA
>VMBQ01005918.1:14879-62140 GCA_007657795.1 Dreissena rostriformis | reverse complement strand
AAATCCCAAATTCGAAAATTTTGTCATTAGGCCCGGTTTTCTCACGACGCTTTATATTATATTCTTTTCTTTGTATAAGAATTGATTTGAATGTAAAATATAGCTGTTTAAACCTGTATCTCTTGTTAAAGCAATATTGTTCTATCGAAATGTGATTATTATTTTTTATTCGCTCTTCGCTCGCTCGAGAATTTTCCTGTTTTCAAACAAATATATTTTTATTTGTTTTCGCTCGCCTCTTCAACTTTTTTTTTTAAATCCGTAGACCAACAAATCAAATTGGAATGGCCATATCGGTAAAAAAAATAAAGCGAAACAATTTCAAACCCATGATTTTGATCATAATCTTTAACTACAAAAACAGCATCATTATCACTATCACCATCATCATCATCACCATCATCATCGAAAACATATAAATCATAATCAAGATCATCATCATGATCATGATCATACTCATAATAATCACCATCACCATTACACCATCATCGCCATTATCATCATCATCACCACCATCACAATCATCATTACTATCGTTATCATTCTCATAGTCCGCATCATCGTCACCAACAACTTAGTCATCAACATGGTCGAATCGTCAGATGACTACATGCAAACGCTGATGTCATTGACGTTTCAACTAGATGGCAGCTTTTGTTCACGAGGATTACAACGATTGTTTAGAAGATAACACAATCATAATGGTATCCCGCGATACGGCGCATGCAATTGATTAGGTATATTTGCGTTCACACTTTATTATTCGGCACGGTGTTAAAGTTAAGATCAATACAGAACAATTTCCAATGTACTTGGTGCGAAAAAGGCTAATGTTTAAAGTGATTAATTTAAGGTCATTGCTTTATGACACATGACTACTCATAAAAGGAGAAATGTGTATGAATTTATGCAAAGCCTTCAATATGTGTATTTACCCACAATTTCTATCAAGAAAGCAAGAATAATTAAAACTGGAACATCTAGGTACAATGTCATTTTAGACTAATTAAAACTTAACGGACTTTGTATATATAAAATGTTTTTTGCCCAATAACTATATCAAGTATTGCCTTTCCTTATTACATTTGGTTATACCAAATTGAACGCAAATGCAATGGCAATAAATTGAGGCTAATTGTACCTGTTGAAAATAAATATCGTTTCTTATAATATACCAAAGTGCAATATAAATTAGATTGTTAACTTCGTATAATCAATCATATTTAGATCAGTGAACTCCGTTTTGACACCGTTTCGACGTTCGTACTTACAAAGAAAAAATTGCATTAACTTTCAGTAATTATGTGTGTTGCAACTTTTGCAACATATGGTAAAAATAAAGATGCATGCAAAAGTGAGTGCGTCCACATACGCTTACCTTTTAAAATAATAGAGTGATGTCCTTGTTTAATGGAATTGGAATTTTCATATTATAAAAACGGCAATAACGGGATTTGAAAAACGTGGATATATTACGGATAAACAATTTACAAAAAAATACAGGTATGTCATCTAGATGGTTTTTTTTCCCCATTAAGTTTTCTTAATAAAATTAAGGAAAAAGTTGTCGTATCACGATGCTTACATAGATGTTCATCAAAAGGTTACAAATCAGTTTCGTAGATATGTTTCATAACTAGATCGAGCTGTTACAGATTAAATGTAACTGTGAACTTCTTACTCCGGTTTCCTATTAACCGTTTATAACATGGCTGTGACAGCAATCGTCGGCAGATTATTTGAACAGTCATTTATGCCTGCTCATCGGTACACATGGGAAGATAGAACCAAACTGAGTGTGCAAACAATTCAATCGGCACTGATGCAAATTCCATTGTATGACCCATCATTCACCGCAAGGCAAACTTCTGGCTACGAGCTTAGCTCATCAATTATCTTCCGACACACTGATGTTACACCCCATCGTCGAACTCAATGAGGTAAATTAACAGGGTGGACACAAAACAACATAAAATATAAATATNCTCCCTATATATATATATATATATATATATATATATATATATATATTGTATGGACATAACCCTTGTTTTAAAGTTTGCATTAGGAGAAACTTAAACGAATGATAAATATTTATGTAAATATAAATTCATGTTATTTTGAAGTCAGAAATATCAGTGTAAACAAAACAAAAACAAAACAATCGGCAAAATTTGAAAGCAGAGACAAACTGAACACGTCTCGCAGACATGTTGAGGAAAGTTCTCCTTCCTTTGTCTTAGCGATTCTTTGCATATTATCATTCTAGTATATTGTCGTGTTAATGTTGAAGAGAAATTGAAACAATATATTCTTGGCGCGGACAATGTGTCCACTCTTCGGCAATTTAGAACCGGCCAGACTTCTTCAAGCATCCTAGATCTTTAAGTCGCCACAGTAACACTGTGACGGGTTCTTAAGTAATCCTACCGAATTGAGTGGCACAAAGTAATTGCCAATTTCGTGCGTTTTCTTTGGTAGTTTAATTATCGCTCGTGGTTCAGAAATGCCTAGTTTTGGCAAAAATAAGAAAGTTTATGTCGTCGTTCTAGCCTTGCAAAAGGTTTTCCAATCAGCTGATTAATTCGTATGCTGCTTTATTATTTAAATTTATTTAAGTCACGTTCCTTTAAGTTATATAAGGAGTGTGTGAATTCGATTTACGATTCTCAACAAAAGTACATTTTCTGTATTGCGAATAATACAACTCATCTAAACAGACACGATATCTGAGGAAAATAACTGAAATGCGTTTCTCATGCCATACGTCCTTATTATATATATTAGCTGATACGTATATTTGATAATATGTATAATTGTATGTAAGTTTTTTGGACACCAATGTAATACTTAAACTGCTTATGTACACTATGGTGTCAAATTATGATTTTTGAAAATTTTAAATCACAAACATTAAATGACTTGTTTTTACTGACGTGACGTTATTCAACGTTGTCGACGTTATTTGAATACACAATATCCATTCAGATGAACACGATGCAAATACATGTATCTTATAAAAAACTTGTAAAATTTACCTAATCGGAAATGGGTTTTTTATATTGAATTTATATCATCCTTAACAACACTATTTGCATCATATATTTAGATACACTGTTGTTTTGAATTACTACGAGTCATACAATTAACTTACTTTTTCCAGAATTTGTGATCACCTATGCGGCCATTAATAATATCCTTGTATGAGTTACTGTGTACATATTGCACACAATATCAAACGCATTTCAGCATTAAACCATTTTAAGTAAATTGCATCAATACAAACTATATTTTCGCGTTCGAAATACGACAAAGTTACGTGTCTGTCTATTGTGGATCTAGTTTTATGAACTCTATGATAGTCAACAAAGCACAATCTAAAGAAACAATATTGGTATTGGTGATAAGTAAAAACCAACAAAACTCGATACCATTATTAATTAACTTAAACATATACAGTATTGAAGAAACATGATGCGTAAAAACTGTATTCGTATGCTACATGTAATGATGTTGAAACTCTCCAGATATTATAATGTATCTATCGTTAATGGTTGTAAGTCGAGAAGTCAGAAGAAGTATTATTTAATTTCATTTACAAATATTGAAAAGAAGTATAACGATAATAGTGAATAGTGCTATTTAAACGAAAACAAATTAACGGAGCCAAGCAAACGGACATATCAAATATATAAAACTGTTTAGACTTGGGAAATAAAACCGGTTGTGTACTTATGCAAGAGTCCAATCAACGTTGAATATGTGAAAAATGCATGACAACTGAAAGGCGTCTTACGTAGGAACATAACGTCTGATTTGTTAAAAACGACCAACAATTTGGAAAGGTCCGTGTAACATCGCTTGAACAATGTATGTCTTTAAGCATTTGAGTAATACATTGTTTATGAGTGTGATGCAACCATAAAACAAATTAGGTTAACTAAAGAATTAACTCATTCAATCCGAAAACATTTAAATTAAAACTTGAACATCAGTACGAGAGCAGAGAGATAAAATTCTCCATCAATTATTGAGTACTTCGACAACATCAGCTGTTTTTAGAAAAATGTATTCGTGTTTACTAACAGTGTATTGTCTGTTCACGATATGTCACGATATGCCGGATACAAAGACGAGTTAACTGTATGTATTAATTGCTTCTACATCGTTGTGTGCCATTCAACAACATCCATCCTCCCACCATGTGTTAAATATTTTTCATAACATGGTCAGTTGATGACAGCGACGTGGGCTTTGCACACTCGGCATTTATATATGCTAATCGAAAGCTACCATGACAAACGGCTTGTTTGTGTTTTCATTGTGCATAGCAGACAAAAATCCTGGACGAATAATGGCAGAGCAGCCTTCGTTTATCATAGCTCTTTGTTTAACAGGTCAAAAGTGTTGATAAGTACGTGTGATATTATAGTGCTTTTTTCCGACACAGCATTCGTAACATTTTTCAAAACCTATTTCGTGTTTTCAATTTAGGTCATTTGTATATAAATTATGTTTTTAAAATGTCATTAATTTCAGTGTTATACCACATTGGGTTAACCATGCAACACTTGAAACTCAATAGAATGAACAAGAAATCCAATTCTCAATTTCATCTCATACTTCACAAATATATGTTTGTAATGACAAGATTACTTATAAATAAAAAACAAAACAAGTATTTGTTTATAATCGATAGTTGTTTTTCATGCGTATAGTTATATTTTTTATTACAAATTATCTTTTTGTTTTGTTTTCGTTTATTGAATCCTTAACTAAAATAATTACATGTAGATCTACACCTCTATACTAGTTTACGAAAACAAACGTTTTTAATACGTTAATTAATAGTTGCAGCGCGCTATTATATGATAATCACTCTCGAGTCAATAAAGCATTTCGTGCCTAAGGCCCTTACGCCATTATAGCCATTTTCGGGTTAATATCGCATAATGGCGGCAAGCAACTGATAACTAACCGCTAAATAATCCCGCTCTGTTTTTGGACAAATCTAACAGTTCTATACGGCTTAAAAATTAAGAAGGCAAACTTCAGTTGCTCCAGCAGTATTGCATTCCTATTATACTCATGTTCGTTGTCCTTTATTTATGGCAAGTGACCAATTGTCAAAACAGTACGACACAGTACAAAACAACATACACACATAGTAGAATAAAGCTGGGGTCAATGCCTTGGAACGGTCAATGCTAAGAACTGGGCGTTTAAACCGGTTTTAGAGCGATCAATCTCACACTTGGCCCAGCAATATTCATGATACATATAAGTGTCAATAAATTTTAACCTCATAGCATCGCATCTCAAATTTAACAGTAATAAAGGGAATTCAACGCATTCAATTGTATTACCATTTAATTACTCAATGGTAGGATGGAGACGAGATCAACAGAGGTACAACTTTTTGAGAAACGATGAAATGAAATTACTAACAAGTATCAACTACATCCCTTCTTTTTGCAAAGTGATTTAAGCATATAGCATAATAGTTAATATTTCAGATCATTTCATCGTGCAAATACTGGAAAAAGCAGCAACATTGGGTGCAAAAGACCCATATTACATAGCTTGGTTGTTTATGTGACTGTAATATACTATAAAAATAATTTTAAATGACTCTAAACAAACCTCTATGCACATACAATCGCACACAATAGAGGTTAGACTATAACCACCGACAAGTTCGTGTTACGAGCGTCTATAGTTGACCATCATCCTCGACGAAATAAGGCACAGTAGCGTGTTTTAAACGAAGAAGAACGTTTTGTTCACCAGGTCAACACTATGTATACATATTTATGTTCGTAGATTGTTGCATCTATAACGCGTCCAAACTCATGTCTTGCATTGACAAAACGTAATTTATTTAAGGAGCATTGTATATGATTTCCAACATAATTGACATAATTTGATATCACATATGCTTTACCAACCATGTACAAAAAAAAGTGATAGCTTGAAAAAAAAAGAATGAATACTAAATGATATAATCCGCAAATAATATGTTTCATCTTCATATATTGTTTATGATACACGCCTATTCTTTCTTAAATTGTTCGAACAAAAATAAGCCGGTCTGTTTAGCCAATGCACTGTGTAATGCCCATGCTGACTATCTTCCATATAAATAGCATTTTTTTCGAATATTAACAAACAGATACACTATAATATAAATACTATTTCCGTACTTCATAACTTCAACTTTGCCAGTATGTATCCACCTCGAATGTATTGCGTAGTAACAACATAATCATGTTCTTTAATTAAGCAAGTTAATCCCAAGGCTTGACGACTTTACACATAATCGTGTATTAATAATGAAAGGATTGGTTAGATATATTAATTTATGTCACTGAACACGCAGTTCGTTAGGGAGCGTCGCAAATTGCCAACCTACTGTGACATTTCTTGATTTTAATCATTATATAATACTTTATTTCAAGAACCAAAACATTATCGACTGCAATTGAAATTTAGAATATTCTTTAAGCCAACCCATATTTAATCAACTGCTAATTGTAAAAGATAAAGAATTGTGTTACTCTAAAAACAATCATTAAATTTTAAACAGTGCCTATGCTTTGAAAAACCTCCTGTTAACATATGTGAAAGAATTATTTCGGTAGAAGGGATATGCAATTATCAACGAGTAAATATCGCTTACTACTTTAGGAGTTGGAACTATAAGTATTGTTTTCGATGAGGGCCATACATAATATGTGAGCCCATGCATGTACATGTATTGCATTTTTCTATGCATCAAAAACTCGTTTTATATTTGAGTAAGAGAAAACAATGTAAATATAAGTATACAACGCGCATGTGTAAATACAATTCGTTTTGTAACACGGATTGGTCGGAGATATTTACTCGCAGTTACACAATTTGCCTTCAAATCATGTCAGCCTGCCAACTCATCATGACAACGTTATCAAAATTTGTGAACAGTTGTTTACGAGTAATTCTTTGTTTAAATGAAATATTCAGGTTGGTTAATACTGATTTGTTTTGTTTGCAAGCCATGATGCCATGTGTCACAAACTTAATATATATTTACCTGTATAAAACATATCGCCTTGTTTAATCTTGCGTTTCACGTATGTACATGTTTAATCTGATATACTCAACCTTGTGTAAATAATATGTTCTTGGTTTGTTGCGTTGTTCACGGACCTGGATAACTGTCATAGAATTAAGTTGATATGGTGATAAGAATGTAATCTAGTTCTCATTTGATATGAGTCCATGTGTGTTTTTCTACAAGCTCAACTGGTTGTATATGCTTAACAGAGTTTAGTTTCTGCCATCGTTTAAATGTTTTAGTTGTACGGTACCTAGTACAATGAAGTATGTTTAACTAATGCAGGGAATTTGTTTTGCCATTAGAAACAGTATATTCATAGGAATACCACTAGAAACATTTCATAGATAAACACTTTATAATGTGTCTTCATTTGATTCCAAATGGTGTAATACCTCAACATATTTTAACTTAAAGCAAAGCAACACTCCATGTTGTTTGTTTTTTTTTCATCCCAACGTTGTTTGTTTTTTTACAAGAAACCAATAACAAAACAATGCGGCACCTGCCATACATAAACACCAATTGATAAAATTAGGGCCAACGCATAAAAGGTATTCAATGCAAAGCCTAGCATTGGTCGTTTTATCCTCTCATTTGGCTCATTGTGCTCATACTTTTACACAAAGCATTAACATGTAAATAAAATTAACATCGCTGATTCAAATTTCAAAGCATACTGAAATAAATACAAAATATGTCACACTTCGTTTCTATACCTGTAGTTGATAAAAAATATGTCACACTTCGTTTCTATACCTGTAGTTGCATTTGCTTTTTTTTATTACTGTGGCGGTTTCCATGCTGATACGTGCAGAACTGTTAGATTTGAAACAAATTTCACCATTTGTACACATCATTATTATGATATTGGATAATAATGCTCTGTTACCTAAGACGTTGTAACCGCTCAATTCGTAATAATTTTGCAATATTCATTAAATAAAATATACTTTTATTCAGTGTTGTATTTTGCAGGTTATTAAGTGTATATGCATTGTTTACGATACACTGCATTACGAGTTACCACTTGTGCACGAACAAAACAAAATGTAAGAACAAAATAAAAGTATAGTAAGAGAGTCTCTATTCCCTCTATTTATAAAACATTTGTAAACAAGAAACAGTTTTTATGATATAATATTGTTTCTTGATTACAAAACAACAATTGTTGCCGCAAACCTGAATAAGAAAAGTGTTATACATCCTTACAAATAATCAAGACGATATTCAACGTCGGTTTGTTTTCACGAATTTCCAAACGTTACAATAAAATGCCTGTTTTACTCTAAAAAGCAAATAATTAAATTTACAAAACAGATGGTTCGATGAAGAACATAAAAAGATTGCGTTCGTTGGCATTTATCTTACAAATTGTTATCTGTCAAAGATTCCTAGCATCACTGAGTAATGTGAAATGCATTAGCGGCGCAAATCAGTGCAAGGAAATAATATTGTCTAGCGCTGCACAGTTTTGTCGTTCGACGCCAGTGTTATATTGATGTTAATGGATATCAATAGCATTAATCATCGGACAAAGTCATCAATTGGGTATAAAATAGAGTGTTAAAGGCTAATCCGCTTCGATTCCCTCTTTACGCGTTTGAATTTCCTGGCCTTCACTTGATGTAAATGAATGTTTTTTTGTATATCCGAAGCACCGATTTCGAAAGCTTGGTAGACGATCTATTGCTTTTTGCAAGTTTTAAAATGCGTACAATGTCGTCTAACTGATCGTGCAACGAACACAAATAAAACTTGCTATGATAATAAGACTCATTCTCATACGTCTTAATACACGTGACAATACTTAATTCTTGAAAAATAACGATACATTATATTTACTCGCATCATTATAACACGGAGGCAAAGTCACTCATTTGAAGCAGATTGCGTTACTTTGTCATTATTTTGCTATACACTAATCATGTCCATTCTATGTTTTTTGCTTGGTTGGTAATAAATAACCTTACATAGGTACTTTCACGGCCATGACCAAACGGGTAACATATTGTTTGGTTCGGTTCTAGTTGTCCTCGTTGGTTTTTCTCTGATGCAGATATGTATGAATTTAGAACATTGTGTATTGGTGTATTGGCATTTAGAATAAACTTCGTTATGGAGATTGCATACACACCATTATAAAGCTACACATGGTTGGTTATGTATTGTCTCTACAGCTATTATGGAACATACGACAGTGGGACATGTCAAAAGTAAATAATGCACAACTACATTATGCGATGAGTTTAGCAAATATAGTTCAGTTTTAGCTACTTATACTACTGACCCGAAGTCTAACGGAGTTGTTGAACATGTGTCGTGTGCATAAATAATGACGATTTATTACGTATACTTGGCATATGATGGGCTGTTAAGTGGATGTGTTCGTATTTGTTCTGTTCTGTTTTCGAAAAAAAAAATAACTTAGTTGCCTTTTGCGTAATATCTACTTGAATTAAATTAACCAATTTTAAACTATATTTTAAAATGTTCAACCTTAGCAAAATGTCAGTATATTCTCTTACGTAAAATAAACATACGAATCAGTTTGATACATTTACATAGAGAATGTGCACTATTGCTAAGATCAACAATAACTATTGTAATATATGAACTCTTAACGATTGTCAAAAATCAAAACATTTATTTAAGCTATGGACGATGAGTAAAAGTAGAAAGATAAAATGATTTATAATGCGATGTTTCATTTGTTGCTCAAACATAATTTCAAAACTTATAAGATAATTCATGTCCAATCAATATAATACCGATATACTGGCGTGAAATAACACGCTAGATGTACATGTAATTATGTAATATTTGTATGCGCTCTTGTTGTTTTAAATGTATGATACAGAATACTGAATACGGTTTGGTAGTGCTACTGAGATTGCATTTTATTGTAACTGTCAATTGCGGTTCAAATGCATGACGACCGTCAATATTTAAGCGACACGTCTGAACAATATTATAAAAAAAACGTGTACTTGCTGCGTGTAATGGCCTGTGTTGTCATGTAGTATAAATACAATTTGTTTATTGGCGTAAGGAAGGACCAGGGGATACACATTGTGTGTGTATTTGTTTAGGGACGTTTGCATCGAGCCGATCATTTCCATTAGTTGTTTTGTTGTGACAAAGATGTGTACAATAGGTCTTCTGAACAATAAAGAGTCTACATTCTGCGACCTATATGGTACAATCAATAGGAACATATGTCTTTAACATTTCCTACCTTATATTTTAAGTGCGTTTTCCATGCTTCAACGCAAATGCATTGTCATGCAGTTTAACTCAACGATTTGCAAAATAATACATATATGCTACTTCTAATTAGGATCTTAAGTATAGCTAATCAAAATAGTTATCCAAATTGGTAATATGTAACACTGCATCGTACACAACGGCAAAGGGCGAATTACTGTCAAAGTGTGTTCTAAATACTTTTGTTGCTTTTTTTTCCAAACTAACCATACAATATGTTTCATTTAAGTCATGCCTGTCTATCTTCTTTTAAGTTCATAGAGTTTATTTATTTCTTATACTGATGCCTGAAGCAAGCATAGTTAAAAGACGTGATTCTTTTGACTCAATGTGACTCAATTTATTGCAAATATTATTAATTGTACGGAATAACTGACCACTGATTAGTAAATATCAGACATGTTATGAAATAGAAAATTATTGAATAATCGAATGCAAATAGAAATTGTTATGTCATATCATATATTGTATTTAAAAAAAAAACAACAGTGTGTTTCAACTTTTCTTTGGGGAGAATAATATCGCATTTACAGTACAAAATTGAATAACTATTTGTATACAACGAATGACAACTCATGTCAGATATATTTGTCACATGATTTGTAAACCCAATGTATTTGTTACTCAATTTCATCGAAATACCATTCGATTATAAATCAATAAAACGTAGTAGTACACATGATATCTTAAACAATAAAAATAACTTAATCATTCTATCCCAGCTATTCATGTACGATGCACGCTTAAATCATTTAATTTATGTCCTGCAAAATAATATAAGAGCAGTTTGTTATGATTAGTATGTTTCTGGGACTGCTTTGGGGACATTTGATTTGATAATACGATTGACATCGATATTTACATTAGCATATTCAGATATTCTTTAATAGCCTTGTTTATTAAATTCATGCCTGATACTTCTTCCTTGAATCCTCCCTGTTTTTTCAACCCATGTGTGATTATGAACATCGTCCTCGTATTATTGTTTGCTTGATTAGGGATGTAATAATTACAGAACAAACAAAATGAAAACTCGAACAATATATATCCAATTATTTGTGCAGACGAAACATAATATTATTTGCGTAATCTCAATTCGACAGACTCACGTGTTTGTTTGTTGTTTATCTCCTGTACTGTCAGGAACTCTATGATTATTAACAAAGAAACGCGACATTTGTGATTTAATCTGCAGGAAACAGTAGCACATGATATGTATTCGGTATTGCATCACGTGCGGCATAACAATACAATTCAAGAAGATACAAGTGAAATCTGAATAAACAAACCGATGTACATGTAATATTAAATTATCTTTCATTGTGTTGGTTAAATATGCTCTTCTTTTTGAAAAGCTGAATAAAGCGAAGTAGACATAGCAAATGGCTATGTTGTTTTTAAAACCAACATTTTTCTGATAATTGTGACGCGTGGTGATACTAAATACGTGCACGTACATTCGACACGTGTTTAATTAAACACATGCGAGATGAGGTATAAAAGCCGTAATTTAGCGAAATGCTATTTGCGTATATTTCTGTGTTTTTATTTCGTGCTGCGCGAAGAGATCTTTGTTGTTTTTTTTTTTTGTTTTTTTTGTGAACACTTGTTGCGCCATTTCAATTACCGCATTGAGATGGTTCAATATCGATTTAAACTCTAAACTACATAATAAGACACGACTCATGTTTAATCAAGTGAGTTTACATGTTTAACACACAAAATCAGTTTTACCAAAAAACGGACAAAAACTATGCAATTTCCACCAGTAAATTGTTATATTGTATAACACAAATTAAGTTAAGAATGCTTTTTGCACTTGCAATTGAAGAGTGTGTGTCCATAATATTGTTTTAGAAGTGCATTCGTTATACTTGTATCTGTCTGAATCCGAGATAAGTGAATGCTGATTATTGATGTAGTGGTATCGCCCATGTGTTTCCTTTCGTAACATGTCATAACAATGAAAGTTGACGGGACACCTGATAGCTTAATATATGACCAAGTCACTCAAATTTCACGCTTGTCTTGACACTCTTTCTGCATTTCTTGAAGCAATTTACTTTACTGAATATTTCCCGCGATTAAGACGTCAAACAAAGCTCGTAGCTTGTATCATCAGCAGTTACATTGATTCACGTGTACATGTAAACCTGTTTATAGACTGTGCATTATAAAAAAGCATATACATGAATTTAACATTTATCCACTGTGTAAGTATTACGTGACACACGTTCAAGTATGTGCTTCGTTTCCTTTCATTCATAGTTTGCATGTACGTAAGTTCATGCAGGGGATAGCTTGAATACATTAGGAAAATCATTATTATATTCCCTTGATCTTTTCCACGCATGACGCATTATTAGGGAAAAGTGGACGAATGTACGCCCCTGGCGATTCAATGAACACACATAATGAAACTCTATAACCATGGTTCAAACTGAACGTTTGTTGTCGATTATACAAGCAACAGATTCAAAGTTTTAAATTGCGCGAAAATAATGTATGCTTAGACATTATATTATACTCTAATGTAATGGTTCATTTTTTTTTGATAGTGCACTTCTTTACAAATGAAACCACTGGCGAAAACAAACATCTGATATTTTCATACCACATTTTGACCAGGTAGACATCTTGTAATAATTATTATAAGGCATAGCACAATTTAACTCATTTAAATAGCCATACAGCAACACATTATATAAATATTATCTAGATATATAGTTGAATTGTTACCAAACTGTGAATGCCAATGTGAATAAAGGTAATATGGGGAAAACACTCTGTCCAACAAGGTAGACAAACAGAATAAACACCGGTACAAAATGTTCCTTTATTTGTGATAGTTCTTCCAAAATAAAACAATACAAAAAGGTTCGATATTTTTATCGTAATAAAAAGGAATTTAATACAAACAATGTAAGGTTATTTGAAATAAAAACAAAATGAAACTCAATTTGCATTAAAAAGAGATGAAACATGTCACTTTAAGATCCTTTATTTCAGGCAGGTGGCCAACTGTAATACATTTAGATACAGGACAAACACAATTAAATAACGATTTTTGATAAATAATATTGGGGTCTGTTAAAATTCATTTTATATTTCTGCAGTCATTGACATGTAAGTCACGAAATTTTAATAAGTAGTTTAACGTGTAATGGAAAACAATAATTAAACTGCTGCTCCTTTCTTTCCGATTACCGTATTTTGTTCTTCGTTGACAAAACATTGAAATGCGTGATTTTTCATTTTTAGAATCATAAACATTATCGAACGGAAGTAAGTTATCTCGACATACATGTTTAACACTTGCACAATCTCATTTTCAATGAAGAACTTTTCTGTCAGCTGTCGTCGGCTCTATGCAAATTAACAAATGTCAACAATTGAGAAGATATAACGTGCACCGTAATCAAGTATTAGACTCGTGTTCGTCGGGAGCTACAAATTGCAAACCAGTTGACACTTCTGCGGTATTATTGCTGTACTGCAAAGTGAAAAATACAAATAACTATGAATTGTGTCAATATTCATTAAAGGCAACTTAACGTATTTTCAAACAATTGATACGGTCAATGTATTAAGGATTTTGTTATGTATGCGTTAGATTTAGAAAACATGAAGTTAAGATAGTAATTGAAATTGCAAAGGTGTTTCATGACATTATTGTTATATCAACATAACCATTAGAAAGCGAATCATCCCTTTGGTCTTTTGGATATCTGGATAACGTTTCGAAGTAAATAATTGTGATTAACTGCCTGTACATTATAATATGCAAATCAAGAGTTCGATTATAATACCGCCATTCGTGTATACAATACCGATGTTATGATAAATTCGGAGCCTCAACCGTTTTATGGTCACGTGTTTGTAGGAGCACACACAACCAGGTTATAACAGGTTAGATACACGCTGGGTACCATAATTATGATGTTGTGCGAGGTCCCCCTTTTGTCAATCCAGTTTCTTTAGCTAAAACGCATAACTGGTACCAACATAATTAAATGAAAGTTTAGCTTAATAGCAGGGTTTGATCAAACATCTTGGTTGTTCTTACGATGTTAACAGTAAACGACCGGATGTGAAACCTTATATCCTTATATCACGCTTTTTACGTATAAGACTGTTTGCATGCAACCACATATGTATAATTTATATCAAATGCCAGTAGTCAACTAGTATGGGTATTAAAGTATTATAAATTATTAATATGAATATAATTATGTAATCATTACATATACATAAACTGTGCTTGCGTTTGGGGAAATAAACTCAATTATCCTTCAAGTGAGACAATAAACACATTTTTACTCGCAAAAGCGCTCTCGAAAGTATATAGTTTTCACCTGACTGTGATATTTTTCCGAAAGCAAACGAATATATTCGCACAAATACCTCTTATAATCAAAATGCGTAAATTGCCACGGCTTGATGCACGTACATTTGGACTAACAATGTTTAAGTCTTGAATTGTGTATATGTGCTGAATTGTTTGGAAAATGAATACGTCGCATTACATTTATACATACAAGTTCATTGACAATATTTGACCACCGACGTTGATATGTTGATAAGCTATTAAATTGAGTCATCAAACTGACTAATCTATAGGCCGTGTTATTAGCTCTGTTTACTGTTTTATTGTTTCGCTTGGAATTATATAAGAAGCTACATTTCTATGTGTTGCATAAATTGACAAGCACTCTACACTCCGTTGTTTAAGTGTACACAACTTGTTGATTTTCCAAAATAAAAAAAAATCGATCTCGAAATTTCAGATGTCCTTCACAACGCCATGAATATCATTCACATATAAAGCAGACATGTCCTTATCAGACCAAGGTTATCTCTACCTCTAATGGGACCATACGCCATCCATTAAAACATTTGCTGTGGTAGTTGAATGGCTTATCAATGGGCTGTAATGCGACTCATGATTGGATATCATCTTGATATTGCCTTGTGTGGCTCTTAAAGGCTTATCATCGCACTTACTGTCAGATCGAGCAGACGGTTGAACTTGAGGTGAACTCTTTAAGATATTGAATATACGTACAGTAAGGTCCTGTAGAACCTGCATGTTCTATGGGTTCGTATATCACATATACATATAATATAATATGCGTGAAATTCACGCGTTTCAACCACCAACTGGGAATACCATACGGTTGTGCATGTAGTATATGGTTGATAATTTAAATACACAAAATGTCATTAATTAACTTTAAATAAAATATTAACTACTTCAAAAATGTTATGTTTGATCGAATAATAATTACAAATCAATCGAATCATAACACATTAAGTATTATTATTATTATATTATAAACCTGATTTATAAAGCGCCATTTTCATGTAATAAAACACGTTCAAAGGAGCTGTACAATAATGAATACATATCATAATCTTGTAAAAGCATAAAATAACCATAACATAGTAAAACAATTTAAAATCTAACTAAGCATATGATAAGAAAAAAAAACGTAGCCTGGTAAAACAAAAGAATCAATAAAATCGTCACATGAAACATTACTATTATAAAAGGGATTAACATTAAAACAACATTTTTGGACTATCCAAGTACATTAGCAATATAAATTATTCAATCTATGACATGTTTAAAACAGTGAACGTTAACAGAATTAATAATTATTAGCACATACTCTGATTATACAGAATTGCAACGATTGGCGAATGTTCGAAATCCCTGTAAAGTGTATATCATTGATTAATCTAACATAATTAATGAACGCACAGCTGGTTTTAACGGCTTGATTAAGACGTACGACCTGCTCAATGACAACTCACTAGATTACATACATCCATGTCCAGAGTATTCCCTAATTTAATGTTGTCAGTATTGATATGTGATTAAATTGCTGCGAGATTTATAGGTCTCGATGATGTTCATATTCAAACATACTATCTAACATTCAGTGTACTGAATGAACTGTTTGCATATTCATTCAATAAGGTTATGAGATTTAAATATGAGTTCATGTATGTGTGATGTGACATTAAACAGGAACTCTTTGGGTGATAAATTGTTAAGTTGCTGCGAAAGGCTTGTACACATTATTAAGCAATCACAATCTCTTGAAGGGATTGCAGCAATGAGATGAATGTGTTTTCAATTCGCCATAATACTGTGCAATGACAAGAATTCCCGGGTGACACATTTCGTTGCTACATGAATGGCGGGCATATCAGCGCTTGTTTATATTCGCGCATTGTGAAAACAAATGACTTACCAAATATACACTTCACTTGTTCATTATCCGTATACTTCCAATAACTAAAAACAACGATTACATTAACGTTACGTATGTTTACAAATACGATTGAACGTCTGCACGATGTTTAATTGTTTTTTTGTTTTTTTTTTTTAAAGCGCCATGTCGTTAGCAACCGAGATAACTCAGTTGTTAGAGCGGGGGACTGTAGTGGTATGTACAACTGTCATCCTTAGGTCACTGGTTCGATTCCGGTTCGCGGGACTCTTTTATACTATCAAGCACATTTTGACCATACATGATTTATACAACATAAGCATACCGAATTGTGTTCACTGATTTCGTCAAAACCATGATTTTGATCGTAATGGGTAACAACTAAAACAGCATCATTATCACCACCAGCATCATCATCATCATCACCACCATCATCAAAAACATAAAAATTATCATCAAGATCATCATCATAATCATGATCATACTCATAATAATCACCACCACCACCACACCATCATCGTCATAATCATCATCACCACCATCACAATAATCATTACAATCGTTATCAGTCTCATATTCATCATCATCATCACTAACGACTTGGTCATCAACATGGTCGAATTCGTCAGATGACTAACATGCAAACGCTGATGTCATTGACGTTGCAACTAGATGGCAGCTTTTGTTCACGAGTATTACAACGATTGTTTAGAAGATTACACACTCATAATGGTTACCCGCGATGAGGGGCATGTAATTGATTAGGTATATTTGCATGTACACTTTATTACGGCTTGTGCGTCATTTATGCACGGTGATAAGTTAAGATCAATTTGAATACTGAACAATTTCCAATGTACTTATTATGCAAAGCATTCAATATGTGTATTTACCCACAATTTCTATCGAAACAGCAAGAATAATTAAAACTGGATCATCTGGGTACAATGGCATTTTAAACTATGGCATTTTATACTATTTTATACTATTTAAAAATAGCATTTAAAAAATGTGTTTTGCCCAATAACTATATTTAGTATGGCCGTTCCTAATTTCATTTGGTTATGCCAAATTGAACACTATGCAATGGAAATAAATTTAGGCTAATTGTAGCTCTTCAAAATAAATATCGCTTCTTATAACATACCAGAGTGCGATATAATTGAGATTTTTAACTTCGTATAATCAATAATATTTTGATCAGTGAACTTCGTTTTGACACAGTTTCGACAAACGCACTTACAAAGAACACAGTTAATTGCACAACATTCAGTAATTGTGTGTTGCAACTTTTGCAACATATCGTTAAAAAAAATTGTATGACAAAGTGCGTGCGTCCACATACGCTTACCGTTTAACCTAATTGAGTGATGTCCTTGTTTAATGGCATTGGAATTTTCATAATATAAACACGGCAATGACGGGATTTTAAAAACGAGGATATGTTACGGATAAAGAATTTATCTAATATACAGGTATATCATTCATATGTTTTTTTCCATTAAGTTTTCTTAATAAGGACAATTTAAAATTCAGGAAAAAGCTGTCGTATCATGATGCTAACATAGATGTTCTTCAAAAGGTTAAACAGCAGTTAAGTATATCCGTCTCATAACTGGATCAAGCTGTTATACAGATTAAATGCAACTGTGTACTTCTTACACTTCTTACTCCGGTTGCCTATTTACCGTTTGTAACATGACTGTGACAGCAATCGTCGGCAGATTATTTAAACAGTCATTTATACCTGCTCATCGGTACACATAGAAAGTTAGAACCCAACTGAGTGCGCAAACAATTGCAATCGGCACTGATGCAAATTCAATTGTATGACCCACCATTCACCGCAAGGCAAACTGCTGGCTCCGAGCTTAGCTCATCA
Organism: Dreissena rostriformis; assembly: GCA_007657795.1. Taxonomy (NCBI): domain Eukaryota; kingdom Metazoa; phylum Mollusca; class Bivalvia; order Myida; family Dreissenidae; genus Dreissena; species Dreissena rostriformis. The sequence goes on along the minus strand of VMBQ01005918.1, from coordinate 43,656 downwards.
ATTATCTTTCGACACACTGATGCTACTCACCATCGTCGAACTCAATGAGGTTAATTAACAGGGTGGACTCAAAACAACATCGAACAATGCAGTCCATTAAATTCAATATGTTCTACTACTTGACCTTATTGTGTGTCGTTTTTTAACCAAAATCAAAGTTAAAGACGTAATTACCGAACAGTTAAGGTTTATCTGTCTGCAATCAATCTGTTTGTACCCATTTTTTCTCAGGACTCTTTAAAGTATAAACATTGATGAAGCAAAACTCATATGGGTTTACATGTATATGTTTACATCCATGTATGCATTTGTTATGTAAATGAGGTGTAATAAGTTGTTATAATTGAAATGCAGATAAACGACGTGTTGTTATCGCCCCTCCAAAAACAAGCAACAACACCAATCTCTTATCAAAAGTACTGTTAAATACAATCTTTTAAAAAAAATGACAAAAGAGGAAATTAAACCATGAACATAGAAATGTTCCATGATTGATAAAAATCTTAAAAACTTTGTTTTAATCCAGCTTCACTTGCAATGGCACCCGTGGTTGCAAAAGTGAATATGCAATAATCATGCTGTAGTTCACCATTAAATATTGGATTAACTTTAATTTTGTATTTCATATACACATTTGTTTTCATTTCCAAATAAAATCCTCTTGTATTCATGTACACTGCGTTCCTTTGATTTAATGTACTATACTGTCAATCCTGAATACTGTTTGTGAATAGAAAAACTAAACGTCAACCAAATATACACTAATCTTTAATGGTTAATACAAAACTCTAGTTTATTTCTGTCTCAATGCATCATTGTACAATTCAAGAAACATTTTCAGATATTGTGACAATACTAATGTAGTGATGGCAATTTAGAAACTTCAGTAATCGTAGCAAATTGGACCTAACGAAATTAAGGCTGTTTACGTTGTCTGTAAGTGTTATTGGATACCCCATCCGACAACGCTTTTAGACTCCGCCCATTAATATCCGTGTCTAACCCCGCCAACATCTGAGTTCATTACGCACATTTGTAGCTTTCCATGTTTGTTTAGTCCCGCCCACGCTGAGAACTACTTTGTTGTAGGCGTGAAAAGTCGCTTATATCGCTAAAATGTAAAAAAAAATCCCGATTCATATTTTATTCAAAACATTAATAACGAAGCATTTATTTCAAGAAAACACAAATGATTTATTAAGATAATAAAAATTTGAAATATCAATCAAATAGGCAATAATCCATTGAAAAATACAACAGCTACAAATTCGGGCCGCTACCATCATTTCACACTCGGCTTAAAGAGTGACCCTCGCGGCAGTATAATAAACATTTTTTTTTCTATCTAAACTTGTATGGACATAACCGTTGAGCGGCCTGGTTTTAAAGTTTGCATTATGAGAAACTTAAATTTATCAGAAATATTTACGTTAATATACATATATGTTATTTTAAAGTCAGAATATTCAGTGTTAACAAAACAAAAACAAAATAATCGGCAAAATTTGAAAGCAGAGACAAACTAAACTCGCCATTGACATGTCGAGGAAAGTTCGCCTCCCGTTGTGGTAGCGATTTGATGCATTATATCATTCTAGAATAGTGTCGTGTCAATTTTGAAGAGAATTGAAACAATTTATTCGTGGCGCGATCAATTCGTCCACTTTTCGGCAATTTATAACCCATATACTTCTTAAAGCATCTTAAATCTTAAAGTTGCCACAGTAACACTGTGACGGGGTCACAAGTAATCATACCGAATTGAGTGGCACAAAGTAATTGCCAATTTCGTGCGTCTTCTTTGGTGGTTTAATAATCGCCCGTGGATCATATATGCCTAGTTTAGGCGCAAATAAGCAAGTTCATGTCGTCGTTCTAGCCATGAAAAAGGCTTCCTAATCAGCTGATTATTCCGTAAGCTGCTTTGTAATTTAATTTTATTTAAGTCATGACCCCTTAAGTTATATAAGGAGTGTGTTAATTCGATTTACGATGTCCAACAAAAGTACATGTTATGAATTGCGAATAATACAACTCATCTCAACGGACACAATATTTGAGGAAAATAACTGAAATGCGTTTCTCATGCCGCACGGCCTCATCATATATATGTTAGCTTATACGTATATTTAATAATATGTATTATTGTATGTAAGTATTTTAGACAGCAAAACAAACTGATGTCATTCTGCAAATTGTGGCCTTCACAAAATACATGTACAAACATCCAGACAGTCATGTATATACGTCTCAATGGTCTACATTTTGTTTCAATTTTAGACTAATACATGAATATAAACGAGACATATATCATCATGTTATAATTGTTTTATAAGGGTACCATAAATAGTATTGTGTTTACTTTAACACAATTTATTACTACTAAATTTAAGCCAATACCGACGCATTAATTCGGATTTGTTGAAGAACCATACATTGTGTATGCGTGTGATGTGCAACGGTCTGCACAGAAAAGAGGGGATTTCTCAAAAGTGCAGATATATCTGTACATGAATTAATGTAAAACTATAGGCGAGCATTATTTGAAATTGTATAAAACTCTAATTTTGTTGCTTGTCTGATAAACTTCTTCTGAACTGTTTTTTTTTTAATTTCATCAAATTGTAATCTGCTTTGATCTGGTTAGTAAAATTGTGTACATTTACTTAAACTACGTATAAATATTATATGGTAATCCTCATGATGTAGACGCAACTCTGATGGACATATAAGGCGCGTTCTGGGAAAACCAGACTTAATGCATTTCCGCTTTAATGTAAGTTTTGGTTTGAAGGAAGTCTCTTCTTCGTTAAAATCCAGTTTAGGCGAATCATATCGTCCCACATTAGCCTGTGCGTACTGAACATGCTGATCTTGGACTATATTTTACGCACTTGCATTAAGCCCGATTTCAGATCGCGGCCCATATGCTACTGTTCCGTGCATCTGGTGATTTAGTTTACGTGACTGAGGTAGATACATATGGCCGAGTATTAGTCTTGGTATCAGATCGCCATATTCGTGTTATATTTTAGTATTATTAATTCAGACGTATATCAACGTATAACGAAATTATCACATTAAGTCATTGAGTAAGTAAGGTTTAATGTGAGTTTACATTTTTTCAGTAAGTAATAGTTAGTTATTTGACAAACATATTTTCGAATTCACCAGCCCTGTCGTAATTCAAAATGTTTCAATATAATACCCAGACTTGAATCTGAACTGAACGTTTTTTGCACATAATTTAAAAATAAATTGCTTTATATAGTGAAACACAAGAGGGTAGTCGGACGATAATATATGAAAAGCAAATACGTTTATGCAGAAACATATACACATAAATATGGTGAATGATAAAAATCGGGCGGTTATCCGTCACTGTCATTAAGTAAATAGGTAAATACCTGCATTTGCCGTCATATTGTTAAACAGGCGCTGATAATTATGCCTGTGCTATCAAAATAACCATCTGCAAGTTGATACAGTGAGCAAGTGCATAGCGACAACATTAAGGTTAGTTAAAAATTAGTCAGGGAGTACGAATGAATTAACTGATGCACAATATATATGGATTTTGATGACTTAACCAATGGTAAATTAGTTTGACTTCGTTCCATTGATTGACTCATAATTGACTAATTCGACTATCTGGAACTTGAAAGTAACGGAAGTTACTAATAGTAGCTTACTACTGTTCACATTTGACGGGACAGTATTTACATTGGCTATTGTTGTAAACGTTATTCTTGTATGGAAAATGTTTGATCGAGATTGATGACACAAGTAATGTATCTAAATAATCCTCTCCAAGTAGCTTGTCAATAATGTATATTAGATTTGCGTTGAAAATCGCCAGGAAAACAATATCAACATACATTCATGTTTAGTGTGCAAAACCATACATCGATTGAAATAGAGATGATTACAAACCAAGCGTGCACGGCATTTAAACAGGCGCTTATTAGGATTCAATAAGTGGGTCCGAATATCAGAAAAGCTTTTTACTTGCTCTGAGCATTGTGTAATATTGCAACCGACACAATTTCCTTATCCTATCAAATGCTGAACCTAAAGTTAAGAATGGAAAAACCTTTCAACTTGATCTTAATCATGATGTTGACTGATTTTATTGATCATCAGGTTTGACTTCGGAATGCTGCCAACGTTCAGCTCCTCTGGAATTATCTAGCTTTTGGTTAAAACAAACACATATCTGCTGGTACAAACAAAGCTGAGTCATTTAAAATCCTTTTAAAACCACGTAGCGTGTCAAACGTTAGTATTTGACTGAAACTACACTTTCTTGATACAAATGTTTCTACTGAAGTTTTCGTGTGTTTTTGTCCAAAGTCTTCCGAAACATGGGTTTAGACAATTGCAGCTGCGTCCCACACACAGTATCTGTATTATTAGTATATGATTGGCTAATTAGGCCTATGGTATATTTTTTAATAAGCATCTTTTAGCTAAGAATGCAGTTAAATGTTGCTAAATAATAATAATATGTTCAATGGTCTTCATGCTTTCACTATTTCGATAAAATACAGTAAAGTTTTTATTAACGTCATCTTGTAATATAAGTGTTAATATGTTAATGCAAAAGGTCATATGAGCAATGTCTTCGACGAAGGTCAAAATGCAGACTTGCAGTAAGTTGATTTATTCTTAATTTATCTCTTAAAAGGAAATTTAACAGCGGCCTACGAAACAGTAGGCCGAAGCTGAGGATTATTATATCACTTCGTTACCCAAACATCATTAATTTTTCGAGACTTCTTCAGTTAATGTCCCTATATAGCCGCCGATCCAAGCGCTTTGTATATATATACAGTACATTTCCACCTCGAATGTTCGCGTAGTAACAGCATAATCATGTTATTTAATTAAGCAAGTTCAGCCCAGAGCTTGACGACTTTACAAATAAACGTTTATTAATTATGACAGATTGGTATGGATATATTTATTTAATATGTCACTGAACACGCTGCTCGTTAGAGAGCGTCGAAAATTGCCAACCTCTCCAAATGTGACATTTATTGATTTTAATATTTATATTAAACTTGTTTATTTCAAAAACCAACACAGTATCGACTGTATGGCAATTGAGAATATTCTATAAGCTAACCCATATTAAAAAAAAAAGATGGTCACATTTCGTTCCTATATCTGTAGTTGTATTAACTTCTATTTACTAACTTTGACGGTTTCCATGCTGATACGTGCAGAACTATCAGACTTGTAACAAATTGTTGTAAACATCAGTTTTGTGATATTGAAGAATGTAGCTATGTTATTAAAATTTCATACATATTTTCTTGCTTCACTTGTTTATATGTGCAGCTCAATCACACTTGTAGGCACAAGTGGGATAATTCAACTTCGTGCTCATTCAACTATGTAAATAGATGTGTATATGCTATATGTTTTACTGTATTGTATGTGTGGACTGTATGTAATTTAAAGTTGTAATTTATCATGTGAATGACATAATATGCTTGCCAAATTGAATTAGTCGGTTACCAGATACTATGTTTATCGTTGACCCATTTCATGATATGATTCATGTAAAAATTATTTTTGGAATGGCGGTTACTTCGATACTTGATCAACAACACAATGTGAGTTCTTTACAATTGCATTTTATTTGTGCTGTCCGGTGGAAACACATTCACGTAAAGCAGACATTGTTTGGAAATCCCCACTTATATGTGCATTATTGTTTATACGACACATATACACAAGTTTTGGTTCTGAAACAAATTCGAAACAAAACGTGTCGGGATATGCGTAAAGCTTAGAATTACTTTGTATTGCATTGAAGTGAACACGTATCGATCCATCTAACCATTTTTTAAATATTTTTTATTTAACTTTTCTTAGCCATCGTCATGTATTCATTACATATTCCGACGATATATATTGTATACATCAACATTGATTATATTGCCATAGTACTTACATAAGGACTCAAATACTTGCGTATTTCGGTCATGCTTAAAAAAAACAACATTTTAAATCAAACTATATATGTCATTAAATGCAAGTACGTTTACATTTAATGTTTGTGAGGACATTTGGATGGAGGTTTATTTCATATGTTTACATTTTCGATGTATTGCATAAGACGTTGTACCCGCTCAATATGAAGAAGTGATATTGATGCAAGTCTTAATAGGTATGCAATATTCACCTTAAAAAAATAAACTTTTATTTAGTGTTGTATTTTGAAGGTAATTAAGTGTATATACATTGTTTCCGATACACTGTATTAAGAGTTACCACTTGTGCACAAACATATACAATGTAAGAACAAAATAAAAGTCTAGTAAGATAGTCTCAATTATCTATTTATAGAAAATATTTGTAAACAAAAAACAGTGTATATGATATAATATGGTTTCCTGATAACAAAACAACAATTGTTACTGCAAACATGAAATTTACCATATAAATTGTTATCTGTCAAAGATTCCTAGCATCACTGAGTAATGTTAAATGCATTAGCGGCGCAAATCAGTGCAAGGAAATTATATTGTTTAGCGCTGCGCAGTTTTTTCCATCGACGCCAGTGTTCTATTGATGTTTATGGATATCAATGTCATTACTGCGCATGTGTGAGCTTTATCATCATATAAAGTCATCAAATGAGCATGCGTTAGAGCGTTAAAGGCTAATCCGCTTTGATTCCCTCTTTACGCGTTTAAATTTCCTGGCCTTTGCTTGATGTATTTGAATGTTTTTTTTTGTATTTCCCTAGCACCGATTACGAAAGCTAGGCAATGTAACTATGCAGACGATCCATTGCTTTTTGCAAGTTTCAATATGCGTAAAATGTCTTCTCACTGATCTAGTAAGGAACAAAAATAAAACATGCTGAAATTGTAGATTGTGAGGCTCATTCTATTATGTTTAGAAAGACGTTACCATATGTAATGCTTGCAAACTAACGATATACGTTATTTATTCGCATAATTATAAAAAAGGAGGCAAAGTCCACTCATTTTATTAAGCAGGTTTCGTTACTTTATCATTATTTAATACATGAAACTTCGTTTCAACATATATGCATAGCAAATATTTGCTGTTCAGAAATAAGGTAGAGTCTATGTTTTTGCATTTTTTGGTAATGAAATACCTCGCATAGGTACTTTCTCGGCCGAAACAAAACCTGTAACATTTTTTTTTTGCCGTCATGTTCGAGTTGTACTCGTGTGTTTGTCTATAATGCAAATGTGTATGAATTTACAACATCTATATTCAATTTGGCAAATAACCTTTATTATTGAGATTTCAATAACATAACATGCATTTCATACAAACCATTATCATGCCCCACAGTGTTGGTTATGTATGGCTTCTACATCTATCATTGAACTAATGACAGTGGGACATGTCAACAGTCAATAATGCACAAGTTCGTTATGCGGTAAGTTTTGCGCATGTAGTTCCAGTTTACCTTCTAATTATAGTGTTCCGAAGACTAACGGAGTGGTTGAACATGTGTTAAGTGCATAAATAATGAAGATATCTTACTTATAATTGACATACGATGGGCGAGCTGTAACGTGGTATTTTCTAATGTTTTTGTACAGTACTGTTTTCGGAAAATTAGTATCTTACCTGCCTTTTTGCGTAATATCTACTTGGATTAAATTAACCGATGTTGAACTATATTTTGAAATGTTTAACTTAGGAAAACGTCAACATATTCTCGTATTTAACATAAACATACGAATCAGTGTGATACATATTCAAAGAGGATGTTCACATTTTATAACGGTAACATCTTTCTAAATGGGGTAGTTCAAACTTTGGTTAAGATAAACATTGACTATTTTAATATATGAAATCTTAAAATTGTCAAAAAACGAAACATGTACTAATGCTTTGGACGACGAGTTAAAGTAGAAGGATAACATGGGTTCTAATGCGGTATTTCGTTTGGTGCTCAAACATAATTTCAAAACGTATAAGCTAAATCATGTCCAAACAATACAATACCGCTATTCTTGTGTGAACTGACACGCTAAAAATATTTTTATTTATTTAATAATTGTATGCGCTCTTGTTGTTTAAAATGTTGTTGTTCTGATACTGAATTCTTAATAAGGTTTGGTTATGTAAATGATAGGGCATTTTATTATTACTGTCGATTGCCGCTAGATATGTGACGACCGTCAATATTAGAGCAGCAGGTTTGAGCGAAATTAAAAAAGCATTTACCTGCTGCATTGAATGGCCTGTCTTGTCTTGTAGTGTAAATACAATTTGTTAATCGGCGATGTGAAGGACCAGTGGATACAAATTGCATACGAATAGACTCGAGCCGATAGTTTTTATAAGTTGTTTTGTTGTGGCAAAGATGTCTAAAATAGTTCTACTGATCAATAAAAAGTATACGTTCTGAGACTTGTATGGTGCAATCATTAGGAGCATATGTCTTTAACATTTTACACTTAAATGGTACCCATAAGTTATATGTTAAGTGGAGTATATGCGTGCTATATGCGTCAGCGTAAATGCTTTATCCTGCAGTTGCAATCAATGATGTTGAAAGAATAATGCCTTCATGCTGCTTCTAATTATGGTGTAAATGTTGTTTCTAGCAGTGTTTTCCACTCTCCACAATCAAAATAGTAATCCACCTGTGTAATATGTAACGCTGCAAGGGCGAATTTCTGCCAAAGGTTCTTAAAATACTTCTGTTTTTCAAACTAACAATGCAATTAAATCTGTTACATTTAAGTTATGTGTGTCTATCTTCTTTTACGTCCATGGAGTGCATCTATTACTTATACTTACCCCTGAAAAAAAGCATCATTAACAGAAGCGATTTTTCTGATCACTGATTTAGTAAATATCCAACATGTTAGACCGCTAGCTTTATTGTTATGAAATAGAAAATTATTTAATTATAATCGGATGTTCGTAGGAATTGTTATGCCATATAATATATTTTATTTACAAAATGTTTCAGTTTGTTTAAGTTATTCTTTTGCGAGGTTAATATCGAATTTACAGTACAAATCGAATACATAATTGTATAAAATGACAACGCATGTCAAATATATGTATCACAAGATTGTTAAAGACAAAGCATTTGTTGATAAATTTCATCGAAATAGCAATCGATAATAAGTCGATACAAAAACATAGCGGTACAAATGATACGTTTAACAATGATATATTTAAATGTTTCTTTCCCAGCTATGCAGGTAATTCATGCTTACATCATGTAATATGTGTCCTGCAAAACAATATAAGAAAACCTTTTTTTTGTGATGCGCATGTTTCTGAGACTGCTTTGGAGACATTTGATTTGACGATTGACATCAGTATTAGCATTAACATATTCAAATCTACTTTTATAGCTTTGGTTAACTAATTCCTGTCTTATAATTCTTCCTTGAATCTTCCCTGTTTTTTCACCACATGTGGGATAATGAATAGTGTCGTCGTATGTTTGTTTGCTTGATTGTGGATGTAGTAATTACAGGGCAAACACATTGAAAACTGTATCCAATTATTTTTGCAGACGAAAAATAATATTATTTGCGTACGTACAATTCGACAGACTCAAGTGTTTGTTTGTTGTGGATCCCGTGTCACGAACTCAATGAATATCAATGAAGAAAAGCGACATTTGTGATTTAATCTGCAGGGCCGCTTTTACAGTAACAAATGATATGTATTCGGTATGTATTCGGTATTGCATCACGTGCGCATAAAAATGCAATTAACGAAGACATAAGTGAAAGCTTTATAAACAAACCGATGTAAACGGTAACAAATGTTAAGACATCACATGATAAATCGATCGATCATGTTTTTATTGCATATTCCATTCATTTTAAAAAGTGCCAACGTGCATGAATATAATATTGCACGTGAATAAGAGGCAATTATTATATAATTAACATAATCCAATCGTAATCACAACAACGATGATAGCTAGACGTTGTAATTAGCCATGGCATATTGTGTGGTCACATATTGTTTACCGTCAATTCTTCATACATTCATCCGTCTGAATCCTGTATAAGTGAATTCTGATTTTTGCTGTATGGGTATCGTTCATGTGTTTCCTTATATATATATATATATTTTGAATTGCTATCATGCTTAACAACACTATATGCATCATATATTTAGATACACTGTTGTGTTGAATTACTACGAGACATACAATTAACTGACTTTCTCCAGAATTTGTGATCCCCTATGCGGACTTAATAATATCCTTTTATGAGTATTGTGTAAATTGTGCACACTATTACAAACACATTTCAACATTTAACCATTTTAAGTAAATTGCATCAATACAAACAAACTATATTTTCTTAATTCGACAGAATCACGTGTCTGTCTATTGAAGATCTAGTTTTGTGAACAATATAATAGTCAACAAAGCACAATCTAAAGTATCACAATATGTTATGGGTTATAAGTTAAAACCAACAAAACTCGATACCATTATTACTGAACTTATAAATATGCAGTTTTGAAGAAGCATAATGCGTAATAATTATATCCGTATGCTACATTAAATGTTGAAACGGTCCAGATATTATAATTTATCTAGCGTTTATGGTTGTTAGTCGAAAATTCAGAAGAAGTATTATTTCATTTCATTTACAAATATTGAAAAGACGTATAACTATGATAATGAAAAGTGCTATTTAAAAGGAAACAAATAACGAAACCAAGCACACGGAGACTATTATATATGGAAACATGTTACGACCTGGGACATAAAACCTAGTGTGTACTTATGCAAGAGTTTAATCAACGTTGAATATGTGAAAATGCATGAAAATGAAAATGAATCTTACGCATAAACATGACGTCTGATTTGTTAAAAGTCACCAACAATTTTGAAAGGTCCGTGTAACATCGCTTGAACTATGTATGTCTTTCGGCATTTGAGTTGGTTTAAACATATTTTATTTCGGAATGCATATAATATATTAAATACACAGTAATAAGTGGATTGACATGGAAGCTAAACTAAGCTTATTGTAAGTCGTTCCACGAGCATGAATACACGATGCATTAGGCGAGAAGGGTTTCAATACTTATATATGATTGTAGAGTGGTTGTGGTGGACAATATAGGTGTATAATTAAGAAGTAAGTATTGATGAGGGGAGAGCAGATCAGTATGGATATATAGAGGAAGTGGATGTGTTAGAAGGAAAGAGATAGAGAAATGGAAGCGGCGATTGAGTAATAGAACGAGGTTGGAGCAAGAGTTAGAAGGAGCTGGGGAGTATGTAAGGATTATGGGGTAATTGGTACCGAAGGCGTCTTACCGAAACGTTTAGATTTATCAATAAAGGTATGTACTGCTGCAACAATAGTGCAGTTGTCTTCCAAAGAAATGATAGAATTTCCAAAAAGCAATACTTTGGTTGAGTGTATGTTTCCCGCAACAAGAGCAAAGGGGGGATTGTATTATGTTTTTACTAAACAGGTAATGTGAAAGCACACTGCAGTTTGTGCGTAGTTGCTTTTGCATTTTCTGAAATAAACGTTTGCCATAATAATAATATTTTGGAATTTTAACCGATGATGATAGAAGACCTTTTTAAATTTGAAGATGGTTGTTGCGTTTGAGATTTCGGTTGGAAGGCTATTGTAGTAGTGAGTAGTGGATGGGATAAATGAATTGTAATAGAGCGCATTTCTAGCTCTTGGAACATAAAGTGAATGATTATTCCTTAAATTATACCAAGCGTTGGTATTCATGGGTAGACATAAGTCAGAAAGATAAGGTGGGGTTAGGTCATTTGTCATTTTGTAAAAAAAAGAGAGTTTATGTTTAGCTCTACGATTACTTAAAGTTTTCCATCCGACTTCTTCCAAAAGCTTTTAAATGGAGTTAATTTCGGTGCACCTGTTGCAATTCGTGTAGCCTCGTGTTGGACGTTTTCTAACAGTTCTTGGTCTTGTAATGTGCAGTTGTCAAACACGACAACGCCGTATTCGAGCAAGGGACGAATACATGATAAGTACAGGGTTGCCAAGGAGGAACGGTCAAAATTCAATTTTAACTTTTTCATTACGTTTATTCTTGTGTAGGCCTTATTAACAATGTTCTCAATATGGGTGCCCCATTTGAATTCTTTCGTGAAGTAGAGTCCTAGGTGTTTATGTTTTATTACTTCGCTAATGGCAACGTTATCCATATATACGGGGTGATGATGAGTTGTGTTTGTCTTTCGACTTATAATCATTGATTCCGTTTTCTTAGGATTAAAACGGACAAGCCATGTTTTAGCCGATTTGTTGATTCTTTCGAGATCGGAGTTAAGTATAGCTGCAGCGTTGGCTGGATTGGCGACTACAACATAAAGGCTAGTGTTGTTCGCAAATAACCTGATGTTTGCTTTAATATATTTTACACTATCATTAATGAAGATTAAAAACAAAAAAGGTCATAATATTGAGCCCTGGGGTACTCCGGCGTTGATATAGGACCAATTGGATTCTGCGTTTGGGAGAACCGCTTTTTGTTTGCGATTTGAAAGGTAGGATTCGAACCAGGATAAAAGACTACCTCTTATGCCTATATTCGTAAGCTTCAACAACAAGCCCTTATGTCATACATGGTCGAATGCTTTGCTAATGTCCAATAATATATCTCTGACCTCTTTTCGAGAATCGATAGTCTCGCTAAAGAAGTTATAGAGAAACGTCAGCTGGTTTATTGTTGAGTCACCAGGGACAAGTACAGAGTGTAAGGGGGAGATGATCTGATGAGTGTTTAGGCAGTTAAATGTATGTTTAAATACAATCCTTTCAAATTCTTTTCCAAGTGTGCTTAGTACAGAGATAGGACAATAGTTGGCTGGGTTAGATGAGTCACCCGATTCGAATATTGGGTGACAAAAGCTTCTTTCCGTGGTTCTGGAAATACAGAGTTGCGTAAGGAAGTATTGAACATATCACATAAAGGAAGAGATAGTTCAGTTGAAAGTTCTCTCAGGATGCGGTAATTTACTGAATTTGGACCAGAAGATTTGTTTAATGGTCAGCCACGTAGCACTGATTTAACCTCAGTTGGAGTGACCACGAGATAGCTCAAAGTTTTGTTGTGTTGATTTGTGAACTGGCTTAGGTTAGGTGCTTCTGATTCGTCCAGGAGCGTTTGTTCTGTGAAGAAGTTGTTAAGGACAATAGCCGTCATGGTGTCGTCTTCAATAATTGAATCTTGATGGATAAGTGAGGGTATTGATGATGTCGAGATGGGTCGAATAAAGCTTTTCAAACATGACCACCATGATCTAGAATTTGGCGTTGATTGAAGCTTTTCAGCCAACTTGTCTTGGTGATTAAGTTTTGCGCGTCTAATTTCGGCAACAACTTTGTTTCGCATAGTCCTGAATGAATTTAAATCCTTCCTCCTATTAATTAACTAAATGGTAATAAAATTGAATGCGTTGTTCGCTTGTTAATTAATGTTACTATCTTTGATATAAATAGCATTTTTTTATAATATTAACAAAACGACACACTATAATTTAAAGACAATTTCCGTACTTTATAACTTGAACGCACTTTCCCAGTATTTTTCCAACTCGAATGTTTTGCGTAGTAACGGCATAATCATGTTATTTTATTAAGCAAGTTAAGCCCAGAACTTGACGACTTTACCAATTGACGTTTATTTACTGTTAAAGGATTGGTATAGCTATTTGTATTTATGTCACTGAACACGCTGTTCGTTAGGGAGCGTCGCAAATTGGCAATCTCTCATACTGTGACATTTCTTGATTTTAATCATTAAATTAAAATTTGTTTATTTCAAAAACCAAAACAGTATCGACTGTAATTGCAATATGGAATATTTTATAAGCCAATCCATATGTAATCAACTGCTAATTGTTAAAGATTAAGAACTGTGTTACTTTTAACACAATCATTAACTTTTAAACAGCTTTGACATATGTGAAAGAATTATTTCGGTTGAAGGGATCTGCAATTATCAACATATAGGATCTTGCATGAGTGGTCGTTTTGTATTGAATTTATTAAACGAGTCATCTAAATGAAAATAATAAAGTTTAATAAATTCAATACAAAACGACCACTAATGCAAGATTCTATTTATAACATGACCAACAAAATGCTTTAAAACACACATGTATTCCCCTCCGTGCCATATAGAGGAAAGGTCGATATCTATAACGAAGCAGCAATGCGGTCATTGTGTGTACCTGAGCATGAGAAGTAGTTCTGGACGAATAAGCCTATATGGTTGTGTAACTATAAGCTGCACTCCGCAGTAAAAAAAAAGTGCATTGTGGGTAAGCAAGTTGCGGTTGTAAATGCCTTGTCTTCGACAGCGCGTATGAATATCTTTTAAGTGATTCGGCTAATTTGCATAGTTATATAACTAGTGAAATAACACCCGTGTAATAAACAAAATTGAGCATTACGTTATTTCACTTCTGGAGCGTAAGTCATGTTATAAAAGTAAATATCGCTTAGAACAAATGGACGATTTTTTATATAAGAAGCGCTTCGTCAATATATAGATATTTTGAATCTCCACAAACAATAACACGAGATAAAGTCGTATTAATCAATGTCAGTCGTTTAAAGCAAGTGCATAAACAAAACAAGACGATGCATAAAACACGGCATTAAAAATAACGGCCATTGCAGCAACCGTGCGTATGTTTGTGTAATATGGCTGTTCTGTGTTATACTCTTTTGGAGTTGGAACTATACAAAAGGTTTTTTGATGAGGGCGATAATTAATATGTTAGCCCATGCAAGTATTGCATTTTTCTAGGCAGCACAAACTCGTTTTATATTAACGTCAGAGAAAACACTGTAAATATAAGTACACAAAGCGCATCTGTAAAAACAATTCGTTTTGTAACACGGATTGATCGGAGTTATTTTCTCGCAGTTACTCAGTTTGCCTTTCATTCATGCCAGCCTGCCGACTCATGATGACAACGTTATCACAATTATTGAACAGTTTTGTTACGAGTAATACTTTGTTTAAATGAAATATTCTGGTTGGTTCATACTGATTTGTTTAATTTGCAAGCCATGGTGCCATGTGTCACAAAATTAAAAATATTGTATGAATATATAAATATATATATATATATCATATATATTCCTCTTAACAAATATCGCCTTGTTTAATCTTGCATTTCATGTATGTACATTTTTAATCTGATATACTCAATATTATCTGAATAATATGTTCTTGCTTTGTTGCGGAATTGGATAACTGTCATAGAATTAAGTTGATATGATGATAAGAATGTTATCTAGTTTTCATTTGATATGAGTCCATGTGTGTTTATCTACAAGCTCCACTGGTTGTATATGCTTAACAAAGTGTAGATTCTGACATCGTGTAAATTGTTTAGTTGTATGGTAACTAGTACGATGAAGTTGTTTAATTAATGTAGGGACTCGTTTTACCATTAGAAACAGTATCTCCATATATGTACCACTAGAAACATTAGTTTTCATAGATAAACACTTAATAATGTGTTTTCATTTGATTCCAAATGGTGTAATATCTTAACATATTTTAACTAAAAACAAAACTCCATGTTCATTGTTTTTTCATCCCAACGTTTCCTTTATTTGGCAAGAAACCAATGACAAAACAATGAGGCACGTGACATACATAAACACCAATTGATACAATTAAGTCCAATGCATCAAAAGGTTCAATGCAAAGCCTAGCATTGGTCGTTTTAACTTCTCATTGTGCTCATACTTATACATAAAGCATTAACATGTAAATAACATTAACATCGTTGAATTCAATTTAAATCACAATATTATTCATAAAAATAGGTCACACTTCGTTTCTATATCTGTAGTTTTATTACCCTTATTGTATTACTGTGACGGTTTTCATACTGATGCGTGCAGAACTGTCAGACTTTGCAAAAATGTCAACATTTCAAAACATCATTATTATGATATTGGAGAATGTTGCTAAGTTATTTCAAATGTCATAAACATTTTCTTGCTTCGCTTGTTCAAATTTCCAGCTTTCACTTGCAGGCAAAAGTTGGATAATTCAACTTCGGGCTCATTAAACATTGTGAATAATGTGTCTGTGCTTTATATGTTGTACTGTATTGTATGTGTGTACTGTTATGTAATTTATGTTGTAATGTATCATGTGCATGACATAATATGTTTGCCAAATTGAATTAGTTGGCCACCAGATACAATGTTTATCGTTGACCCATAACATGATATGATTCATGTAAACATTATTTTTTGAAACGGCGGTTACTTCGATACTTCGTCAACAACTCAATTTGAGTTTTTTACAATTGCATTCGAAATGTGTTGTCCGGTGGAAACACATTCACGTAAAGCAGACATTATTTGGAAATCCCCACTAATATGTGCATTATTATTTATACGACACAGATACACAAATTTGATTCTGAAACAAATTTGAAAAAAATGTGTCGGGATATGCGTAATGCTTAGCATTACTTTGTATTGCATTGAAGTGAACAAGTATCGATCCATCTTACCATTTTTCAAATCTTTTATTTAACTTTTCTAAGCCATTGTCATGCATTAATTTAATATTCCGACGATATATATTGTATACATCAACATTGATTATATTGCCATAGTACTTACAAAAGGACTCGAATACTTGCGTATTTCGGTCATGCGTGAAAAAATCATATTAAATCAAACTATATATGTCATTAAATGCAAGTATTTAAACATTTAATTTTTCTGAGGACATTTTGGATGGATGTGTATTACATATGTTTACATTTTCGATATATTGCATAAGACGTTGTACCCGCTCAAGTCGTAATAAGTATGCAATATTTACTTTTAAAAACTACACTTGTATTTAGTGTTGTATTTTGAAGGTCATTAAGTGTATATGCATTGTTTACGATACATTGTATTAAGAGTTACCACTTGTGCACGAACAAATTAAATGAAAGAACAAAATAAAAGTCTATTAAGGTAGTACAACTGTAATCATTTCCCGCGTTTTTTTTGGAAGATCGGTTGACNGAGATGAACTGATAGCAAAAAATATATGCTTGAAGTTGGGCGATTCGGGTTTTATCGAATGTGATGTCAAATGTTTTCAACATGAGCGTATATCGATTCTCAACAATGCAGCGGGGAGCCCTAGGTCAACATCGGCCTTTATCGTGAACCAAAATGAAATGATACCGTTCTGATTGAGGAGTAGATCAGGTCGAGAACCACATTCTATACACAGATGGTGATGTCACTACGTTTTTACCGATGCGGACGCAATGACGGGAACCAGTCATGGTTACAAGGATTTATATGCATGTATAAACGACTAATACGCATTGAAACTGCACGCGATGCGTAATCCGAATTTAGCCAGGAGTTTTTTACTCAACAAAATTTTAAGTCATGCGTATTTCCTTTTTTTGCATGCGTATTTTACGCAAATACGCATCTTATCTGCACCTCTGCAGCCTGCCACATATTCCAAGGGCTTCATATTCACGTTCAACATCACACGAACTTTTCCTTGTCAAACTTTTCTAAGAAAAGATTTGGCTTATCCGAACTGTTTTCTATGACGGTGTAGTTACTTAAACACAGATGCTTTGGTAAGTTTTTCTTCTGTTCTGATGTAAGTGTTCCACTAAGTGCAACAAATGGTACAGAAGGAAAGAATGCCTTAAATGTTTTTTGCTCCTTGAAAGCAGTTTGAAACTCGTCAGATTACAGATATTAAATAACAATTAACTCAAATATACAAATACATTTTCCTGTAAGGCCGACAAGAGGTTTGGTGGCGGCCCTCCGCCAGTCTGCACTACCGCAGACTT
Source organism: Dreissena rostriformis (assembly GCA_007657795.1). Lineage (NCBI taxonomy): Eukaryota > Metazoa > Mollusca > Bivalvia > Myida > Dreissenidae > Dreissena > Dreissena rostriformis. The sequence continues at coordinate 25,808 of VMBQ01005918.1, read as the reverse complement.
GATTGCCAAGGCTTTTGTTTTTACTGCTGACTGTAATAATTTTATTAAACGATAAACGTTCATACATATCGCTTTAATTAAATTTAAAGATTGTTATACGGATTCAAATGATTCTTCTTTAATTAATCTTTTATTACCTTTATATCTGACCCCTTTTTTCACCTACTTTGGTGGTCTCGCACACGTTCCAACGCTGTTGACTCTGAATGTAAATAAACATTTGCAAACCAAAAACTATACAAAAATACTTTATTGAATAAATTTTATTAAATACTTATCTTCAATTTCTAGTATTTAATATAAAAAACCCAATTAACTATGAACTTATAATGAATTCAAAATGACTCAAATAAAAATATGGTCATGATAATATGATTTTTCAAAGATCTATACTATGTTTTTTTAGATATGTCAACAACAAACTTCTCGGTTACTCTCTCCCAGAAAACCCCATTCATCTCCCCAAGCAATTTTCCGGAGCACTGATCCACTCAAACCTCTATTTCTTCATCAAAACAGTTCGTTGCTCTGGCGGCCATCTTGTCTAAATATAGTCTGACATAGCGCGCCAACTAACTTAAGAGTGTTTTTCAACCTCCATTTGAAGATCGCAGACTGGTTTAACGTTCGTGAGATTCGTAAAAATGCTTAAGTCTGTGAACGTGTTTATGAAACGTTCGTAGGTATTGGCGTTAAAACGTTCGTTTGTATTTATCGCAGAATCCTTACGAAAAACTTTAGAATTGTTAATGAAACGGGCCCAATGACTAATGTTCTATACATTTTATTTAATTATTCTATGTATCAAATAATAATGCCATAGCAAGAACCAATTTGATATGTGGCGTTTTCATCGTTTTGGTGTTTGCATTTCAGACAAATCAGTCGCCCAGAATTTTTGTTGTATACGTATTCCGAATACTTCATAATGCAGTTTATACAGCAAAACCCGTGCCCACACGTTATGCTAAAACTTATAGGTGGATTGTCTTAATTTTTACATATTCTGCACGAGTCCATTTTGCCACTGCTCTGTAATTAAAGACTTGTGCCATAAGCGCACGTCATAACCTGTCATAGCCTGTCCTTAATCAAAACACCGACAGTGCAATCACGGAAAAGAACAATAAAACAATTAACGTAATGACATCCGTTCATAGAAAATTGTATAGTAAAGGATATCACAGGCGTGTTGTTGTAGAACGGATTCGAATTCGGGAAATCAACCGGAAGAATCGCGTAAACTGGTGCAGACCAAACAGAAGGAGGACTGTAGGCCATTACTGGAAAAGGGTGATCTTCAGTGACGAGTGCAAAGTTGATATTGGGACCGACAATAAGGCTTTCATTTGGAGAAAGGTAGGCGAAGATTGGCTACCGTGTTGCCTCGGAACTCCCCAACCCCCTAAGTTCAGTTAGCTGATATGGGGTTGCATTACATACGAAGGTGTCGATAATGTAACTGCGCTAAAGGGTTACATTAATGCTGAACAGTATATTTCCATCCTAGAAGATAATCTCTTGCCCGTTGAAGCTCGCCATTTCCCGGCTGGAAAGAACATATTCCAGGACGACAACGCCCTTATACATAGAGCCCGGGTGGTAAACCAGTTCAAAACAGAACATAGAATTCATTCTATGATCTGGCCTTCCCAAAGTCCGGACTTAAGGTAATTCAACTGTAATCATTTCCCGCGTTTTTTTTTGGAAGATCGGTTGGCATCGGCTCATGTCGGTAAAAACCGTAACTCAAGTCGTGAGATGTCCGTTTTGTTCGGTTTATTTTTTACAAAGTACTATTTTTAAATCAAAACATGTTTTATATAATTCAATATTAGATTGTATCGCTGATGCATATTTCAATATATTACAACGTCAAAATATTTTTTTTTGTTAAAAAAATGTGTAAAAAAATAACCGGAAGTAATACATTTTCGCAACAACATAAAATCAACATCATCGTGAATCGTAACCAAAAAAATGACGTTTAACTAGTAAAAAACAAGTATCAACGAAAAAAAAATACTTTCTGATCAGTTATATTCTGGGAAAAAAATAATATTGATAGCAGTGTCTTCATGGACGCAGGCATCGTTGAAAATACGTCGGCGGTTAGTGGAATGGGACGTTTTGCGGTGAACTGTTTTAAGTAATGTCATAAATAGAAAATTATTCGTAGAATAGTTTATATGGAATAATATTATGTTTCTGTTGGAAAATTTGTCGCAATACAATACAATTGTGTTAGTAAATTAAATAAATTTCTCTAGTTTAATAGCTAAATTAATATTCATGTCAATGTGTTCTAAAAAAAGTATTAAAAAAAACAAAAAAAACATCATAACTGTTGTCTTAGAGGTCTGTCCAGTATGTAAATTGAATTTCATTGTTCCAAACAGAGTTATTTAAAGATGGGTTTGTCCCCTGGGGAAAACACAGTCAAGTATGCAATGACATGTATGAAGCATCTCCTTGACAAGATACAGATGGCTTGCTTCAACCACGAGCGCTCTACAAATCAGGGTACAAACAAAGCACTTGAGGGAGATATGTACAAGTCTGGTAAGGATTAGTTGAAAACCTTTTTATTTTAGCTTCATTGCATCGAAAGCCTAAGGCTTATTTAGCCAGGGGATCATGAGAACGCTCACTGATTGGGGATCCATCCCACGANCATGTCAATGTGTTCTATAAAAAGTATTAAAAAAACACACATCAGTACTGTTGTCTTAGAGGTCTGTGCAGTATGTAAATTGAATTTCATTGTTCCAAACAGAGTTATTTAAAGATGGGTTTGTCCCCTGGGGCACACACAGTCAACTATGCAATGACATGTATGAAGCATCTCCTTGACAAGATACAAATGGCTTGCTTCAACCAAACGTTGACAACTGGTGCTAGGACAAGAGCGCTCTACAAATCAGGGTACAAACAAAGCACTTGAGGGAGATATGTACAAGTCTGGTAAGGATTTGTTGAAAACCTTTTTATTTTAGCTTGATTGCATCAAAAGCCTAAGGCTTATTAAGACAGATGATCATGAGAACGCTCACTTATTGGGGATCCATCCCACGACCTCCCAATCGCTAGACGGACACCATATCCATTACACCACCTTGAAATAAAGGATAATTGTATTGTTGTATTATTAACAAAAACATGGATGTTTATATTTATAATGATCTGATTACTTCTGGGCATCAACATATTGAAGTAAAGTGGGGCTTTTTTGTTACCATTGAATGTAATCGTCATTACTTTATTGCTTGTTTGTACTGATTTTAAAATGCAGCCATTTGCATTTCAATGAACATGGTGATTAGAACTGGTACTGTATTGTTGATAAAATAGAAATGTGTATTCCAAAAACATGTTTTTTTAAATCCTTATTTATTAGCTGTTTATTTCACAGGTATAGCGCACGAAGACAGCCCCGACAGAGAGCAAATACCAGATATGATACCTAAGGTAATCTTCAAACCAGTAAGAAACTACTGGACTCAGTTATGTTTTAATACTTTCAATTGTACTTTTAATAATAATGTAGAACTCATAACTGGTCAGCTACGGATATCAAACAGTTGCCTCTATGANCTGGACCTAAAGCAGGAGACTGTGGAGCTCGTTGCCAGCAAGTCAGTCGTGGAGAGAGAGCTCCACAACATGCTGATGCAGCTCCACTCATCTCAGCTACAGCTTCAGGCCAAGATGAAACTGTAATCAGTGGCTAATGCATGTCCTTATTAAGAGATTTGTCATTTAACTTTACAGTTTGACCAAGGAAGCCCAAATTCTTATATAAGTGCTTTAGACGAGAGAATCTGTGCAAGTTGGTTCAAAAGGAACCAGTCCAGGGCTTGAAGGCTTCTGCTTATTATGCCCCCCTTAGAAGAAGAGGGGGTATACAAATGTATTGCTTTGCACATGTCGGTCGGTCTGTCGGTCGGTCGGTCTGTCGGTCTACCAGTCTGGTAGTCAACGTATGTCACACCAGTAGTTCCAATAAGTCAAGAGGCTTCACAAGTTACAGGCATTTCATTGACTGATGGGACGATGACAGTCAATTGACAAGTTGTGCAGCTAGTGTCAATACAAGTGGCTGTCAAAAGAATGATTCATTGGCTTGAAAAGTTTCAAAACGTGTGCTTAGTTGCTCATAATTGTCATTGTTTTTATTTTCCAATTTTAGTTTCGATCTTGGTAAATAATGCCACAATTGATACTTTTTATGAATGTGCTTTGATCGATTCTTTATCAATATTTAGAACATTATATCCAAAGCAGTCTTTGAAGCAAGTTGATTTAGTTCTACAATTGCTTGGTGAAACATAAAATGCACACAATGCTATTGCAGATATGGCAGCACTCAGAAANTGTGCAGCTAGTGTCAATACAAGTGGCTGTCAAAAGAATGATTCATTGGATTGAAAAGTTTCAAAATGTGTGCTTAGTTGCTCATAATTGTCATTGTTTTCTTTTTTTCCAATTTAAGTTTCGATCTTGGTAATGACACAATTGTTACTTTTTATGAATGTGCTTTGATCGATTCTTTACCAATATTCAGAACATTATATCCAAAGCAGTCATTGAAACAAGTTGATTAAGTTCTACAATTGCTTGGTGAAACATACAATGCACACAATGCTATGGCAGAGATGGCAGCACTTGGAAAGGTGCTCCAATTTGTAAATTTGCCTTCAAAAGATCTAAAGACCTACAGCTTTTCCCTATTGGCTTTGTCAAATAACATGGCTTTCAACATTGCTAAAGCCCAGAACTATCCAACATTGAGCCCACGAATTTTATGCGGTGTTATAAAAAGGCCTTCGGCTGAAAATATTGCTTGGTCAGGGCTTCAACTTGTGCATCTGAAAATGCTTAATAATCAGATTGAAGAGGATGCAATACGTGATGTTTTTATTTAAAGAAATGCTGAATGCTTGCCTAGGGTCACTTATTCTAAAAAAGTATAAAATGAAGTTGTTCCAAAAATATGTAAGTACTTTAATGTATTGTAACGCGAATCCTACTTAAGCGGACCGCAATTTATAAACCTTCCGAATATTAAACTCTGGGAGAGGGACAAATTGTCTCGGTGTATAAACAACAGACACAATCAATGGATTTAAATAGTAAATGTATTTAATTATACTTCGTACTCTAAGTTTGGTATCAGTACAATAATCTTATAAAACGTGTTTGAGCAATAAGTTCATTAATAAAGTTTGTTATAACTATCAACGTATGGTTATGTTTTAAATATATTAATGTTTAAATGTTATAAGCAGTCATCAAATGTCTCCGATTATTATTATTATTATTCAGCAACTATTATTTACGTTTCCATCCTCCAATCCTCCTTCTTCTTGTCGTTAAAATGTTAGTGTTCTAAGTTTCCGAAATGATAGTATAAAGTTATATTTTTTTGTTGTGGTAAATTTAGATGTTTATGGCCTAAAGTTCCAATGTTAAAAGCTAGCGTTCCTACGGTGTCGTCCGTTTTATAGTGTCCCGCGCTCTGATACTTGAACCGATTCTCTGATTCCTCGCAGCCAATCAGAACGCTCCCTTTGTATGACGTATGCGGTGAACCTCTACGTTTCGGAAACTTCCGAAACAAATCCTTGCGCCCGAAAGAAATACACCCGCTTCGGATATCCGTTTAGTCTTTAAACACTCAGCCCCTTATTTGTTCAGTTCCCTTTTTCGATAATTACAATAGTGGAGTGTAACCACAACAGAAAGGCACAATAATTTAGCATATGAGCATAAATAACAACTATCAATATTTTCAAGCGACAATGGGCGCCGAAAGCAAAACTTGATTCCGAATTTCCGAATCATGGAGGATTAACACATTTCAAATGCATTTTCCAATGGAAATAAGTAAGTTTTTAATCCTTATTGTCTTTCTGAATTGTATTAAAAACAACAATAGTGGATCCGGTGTGGCTGGAATATTATACGGGTAAATGTTGCATAATTTCGCGAACTGCCAAATTGTGTTTCTGTATAAAACAGAGTATCGTTCTTAAATAGATTGTCATATAATAAGTTTATGCTTTATCAGTAATATGACCTACATATTACAGTATGATATGAAAGAAAATTTAAATAGTACATTTTATTTCAGTACCTTCAGTACTTTTTTAGTCATTTCATGAGTCAGATTTCTTTATTTATTTTAAAATAACAGTAATCTAACCTTTCAATTTAGGTAAAAATAGAGAACTGCATAATCTCCGTAATGCCCTTAATATGTGCATAACTTTTCATCAAAGCACCCTTAGTACATTTGAGTTGTCGTAGGATCCATTTTATGTGAGTTTTTTTTCTACTTTTAGTAACAGTGATCTGACCATTCGGATAAGGTGAAAAATGTGTACATTGTTACGTAATGAACAGAAGCTTGTGATGTAGTGGTCATTAGAATTGCAATCTTATAATTTTATAGATCTCAGTTAACAGAGAAATATACTTAGTATACAACATTGTATTTTTTTTCACTTTCACTAAGGTTTAACTGACGAATATTTTTACCTGTATGAAACAATTGCTTTAAATTTACAATGATTTTTAAAAAACAACAACAAAAGATACAAATAAGCTGGCAATTAACTAAGCTTCAGAACGGATATAATTATAAAACCTCNACATTGAAGGTGTTAACTGAATTGGTAAATGTTATGCACTCTGTTTATTTTGCATATTTTGACCATTTGCCATTATTTTGTTTCGAATTTCTTTCACAATATTTCTAATAGTCCTGTTAGATTTTAGTAGATTTTTCAAAATATACACGGGAAAAATTGCTTTTTTACTTTGATTTTAGCTAATCACATGTCTCTGATAAAATATAGATGCTCACATTTTAAAGAATCTTATACAGAGCTACAGATAAGCTTTTTGGGGTAATTGGGTAATACCCTTCAAAATTAGAATGAATTGGGTAATGGAAAAAAATTGATTGGGTATCTAAAAGTATGATACCCGCTCATATAAAAAATAATTGGGTATTTGTACCAAAACAAACAATTGAATTGGGTAACTGCAATAACACTTTAATTTAGCTTCTCAAAAACTTACCTACATATAGTTATGTATTCAATTAAAGTATCGACATAGGTTGTTCCATCTTTCTGTGACAATACATACAGTCATTTACTCATTAGAACAAACACAAGCACATTCCTTGTGCAATGTTAAATCACATTCCCTGTGCTGTTTCAACAGTAACTGTTCTTAACTGATTAAATCTATATTGAACAAGTTGAAGTCAGTAAATGGACCAGTACTTTCGTTTTGGAAACGGAACAAACCCCACCAACAAGTTCATCTTAAATACTACCGCAGATGTCCATGGAACAAAACATGGAGTTTATAATGTCATTAAATATGCCCTTTGCAATTGTTTCGCCATCAGATTTAGATTTATTGACCATGACAAAGGAATCTATACGGTTTTGTTTGTTTTTTTATATTTTGCCGAACTTTTCGTCTGCCCCGCCAAGACGTCATTTTGTTTGACTCGCATGAGTTATCATCTTGACGCTTGGTAAATGTGTTACCAAATAAAACAAGCGCTTGTTGAATAAGACTAGAGTCAAAGCGGCCAAAACAAAAAGTTGTTTTTCATTACGCATAGAAGGCAGCTCGAATTAGGTAACGACGATTTGTTTTGCGTATCGGTACGCACAGATTTTGAAAAAATTGCGTATCCACCGATTTTTTATTGCGTATTTACGCAAATACGCAGCTTATCTGTAGCTCTGATCTTATATATAAATTATTTTTTAAAAAAATGATAATTTTGTATGGGTCGTTTTTGCATGTACGGGTTGAATTGATTGTTTTGAAGGACCTTACATAATAAATAAGATTTTTTTCATTATTGTTATCTCTCAATTGTCTTGTATATTATTTTATCATCTACTATCATATCCTGTACTAAATATACCAAAATTGTGTATAAAAAATCTAAAACATTTGAGTTTATTGAATTTATTTACCCCCAGGGGTAATTTAAGATTGAAGAAAATTCAAATTATGGGTCATCATACAGAAAAAATCAAAAAAAAAAATGTGCATGGAAAGCCACCCTAAAAATTTGTAATAAGGCCATATATGGTATGAAGTTTATGAAATTAATACTTTAAATGGGTTTGGGAATATTGCCCATTACAGTTGTACTACCTTAAGGAAAAAACGCACACAATTTTTCCCCCAAAGTGGAAAATCGCGCGTTAAATTTCCCCCACGTAAGAAGTTAAGGCCCCATCCCCCACAACCCAAAAAAAACCCTGAACAGGATACAACGGGACCTACCTTTTGCCTCAAAGTCTTCAGCCAGGGCTTGCCTCTTGGAGTCCCGTTCTATGAGGAAAGCCAACAGAGTGTTGAGTGTGTCAGCATCGTTGTGGTCGATCATCTGAAAACAAGAACAATGGCCATCGTTTGAACCGTCGACTTCATATTAATATTCACTCATCTCACAGAGGTCAGTTTTGCTAGGTAAGCTTTTTTACCAGTACTAAGCGCACATAAGTATAGCAGTAACTGACAACTGCCCTATTTGATTAAGAGGTAGGGAAAAATGGCTGTAGATCATGATCATTCTCCACACATGTTATGTGGCCAGACTGTGGATATTTCTCATCGTTATAATTATTTAAAACTTTTCCAAATATTATAATTTGTTAGTAATTAATTTAATGACAATTTTTCCATTCAAATACAGGATCTGTGACTAAGGCCCTTTAATAATCACAAATTTTGAACAAGAGTGACCAAACTTGGTCTATGGGGACGGGTTATTTAAAAATGGGAATAAATGTTAAATAAATTTGAATGATACCCCTTAAGCCATTCCTGAAAAACTTGCTTGCCGAAAAACTTTTACCCGCCTATTTTGTATATATGCCAACTTCTAACTACAAAAAGGCCATTCATTTTGACAAATTTCAAACAAGAGTTACCAAACTTGGCCCAAAGAGTCGTCCAAATACATGTATGGGGAATACATGTAAGTTTGAATGAAATCTTTCCAGCCATTCCTGAGAACTAGCTTTCAAAAAAACTTATATTTAGCTCAGAACAGGGATGAGTAGAATAGCTTGCCTTTTCTTTCTTCTAAAAGTCTAGTTAACTAGAGCTTTGTCACAGACGTGATGAATACCCTCACATGCCGCATTGACACAGAATATTTTGCATGTTGTCTTCACAAAAAACAGCGGACAGGATGCTCAATGTTTAAAAGGCACTAAGTGACCCTGTGACCTAGTTTTTGACCCAGCATGACCCATATTCGAACTCGACCTAGACATCATCTAGATACAACTTCTGACCAAGTTTGGTGAAGATTGGATGAAAACTACTTGAATTAGAGAGCGGACAACATGCAGAATGTTTAAAACGCACTAAGTGACCCCGTGACCTAGTTTTTGACCCGGCATGACCCATATGCGAACTTGACCTAGACATCATCTACATACAACTTCTGACCAAGTTTGGTGAAGATCGGATGAAAACAACTTGAGTTAGAGAGCGGACAACCAATACATAGCGACAGACAGACCGACAGACAGACAGACAAGCTCACTCCTATATACCCCCCTAAACTTCGTTAGTGGCGGTATAAAAATGGGGGTGTAGATGTATGATAAACAGACCTATATGCTGTGTTCAATAAATGCATACGCCCCCAGTGGAAGCTTGTTAGTACTTATTCATAAGTCCATTTGGATAAGTAGACATTTAAAAGAAGGTCAATTGCAATATCATTTTGCAAGCCTTGTCGTTCTTTTATTCTAAGCCTCACTTAAGATCTTACAAAACAATTTGGCAACAGCCTATTTTTTCCTTTCTTACCAGACAATAGTGGATTTCTGATAGAACATTTGTTCTGAAATAATCCTAAACAACGACAAGATAGTCCTTAAAAGGTTTTCGAATACCGACCCCAATCTACTCAACACTATACCTGAAGACTGGGGAAGTCTGGTCCAAGGTCGTATATCATTGCAGGAGCAGGCATCGATGGTGGCTCGCACTCTGAAACACAAGTACCAAGGTAGTCCATGAACTTGAAACAGAGAACAACAGGGTCGATATGGAAAGATTGAATACTTAGTGTTATCTGGGCTTGAATCTAGGTGTTACATTTGAAAAACTTCAATTCCAAGTGTTGGATAATGGAACTTTGGAAATATATTTTGGAGTTGTGATACATTCTTGATTACAAATGTTTTGCTAATAAGAAATAAGTCTTAACGTCGAAAAATGCAGTTTATATTGGGTGAACTTTTAAAACACTAAATTTAGCGAAAAGTCTAGTGGAAAAAAATCATCAACAGCTGTGAAAGGAGACTAAAATATGAATTTAAATTTTAAACATGGGGTAAATTGCGTCAGAAATTCTCTTTTGGGGAAAGGGCTCATATTAGACCTCTGCGGAAGAAGGAAAACAGCCCTCCATCAATTTACCCATCTTGGCCTTATCTTCTCTCAGCCTCTCCTCTTGTATGCGTTCCTCCATCAACCTCTCCCCAAGACGGCGCCGACCCGGTGCCAGTCCCAGGTCAAACTTGACTTGCTGTGACCTCTGAACCATGATCTCCTGGGACATCTCCGCAAATTTCATCACATGCTGAAACAAGTGAAAATGAGTTGCGTTCTGAGAAAACTGAAAATGCATGTGCGTAAAGTGTCATCCCAGATTAGCCTGTGCAGTCCGCACAGGCTAATCAGGGACGACACTTTCCGCCTAAACTGGATTTTCGCTAAGAAGAGACATCATTTAAACCTAAAATTCAATAAAAGCGGAAATTGTCGTCCCTGATTAGCCTGTGCGGACTGCACAGGCTAATCTGGGATGACAATTTACGCACAAGCAGTATGCCCAGTTTTCTCAGAACACGACACAAATAACAA
>VMBQ01005918.1:0-13083 GCA_007657795.1 Dreissena rostriformis | reverse complement strand
AAGATTTCCTCATACTAACAACATTTTCACAGATTTCATCTTACCAACAATAGAAAGAAAGTCAAGCTAATTTTCAAAGTTTAGGACATTTTATTGCGGTCTTCTTTGTTCGAATAACTTGAGGAGGTTGATCAAGAGGAGAAAACTGTTTCCACACAGACAGAACAGCATGTAGTAGAAACAGCAAAAAGTGACAGCTCATTAGACAGGTTTGCAATGTTGGTTTGTTTTTCACATTTTGCTTGTTTTCTGTTTTTGTTTTTTCAAGATGGTACGTAGCAACACTTGCGACGGCTTCTGTTGCTCTAGTGTTGGTAACGGATATTGCTCTGACTGATTTTATCACGTACTTAACTGATAACAAGAGATGTGTTTGTCAGAAACACAATGCCCCCTACTGCGCGGCTCTGATTTTTTTTACCTTTAACCTTCAAGGATGACCTTGACCTTTCACCACTCAAAATGTGCAGCTCCACGAGATACACATGCATGCCAAATATCAAGTTGCTATCTTCAATATTGCAACAGTTATGACCAAGGTTAAAGTTTTGGGACAGACGGACGGACAGACAGACTGACAGACAGTTCAACTGCTATATGCCACCCTACTGGGGGCATAAAAACGACAGAAACATTCTGCAGCCATATCAAGGTACAACTTTTACTACTTTATTAAACTAATTAGAAGAACCAGTCATTCATGAGACACAGGACATAGGTTATGATTTATCTACAGGGTTCAACCCAAATGTAGTTTGCAACATTCATTTACAGGCAAATTTAATACAAATAAATGTATTGTTGAAATTGCTCCTGGAGTTGGGATAGGAACTGGGACCTGCTTATTGCTTGGTGGACTTCATATCCACTTCGCCAATGTGATCTCACATTATGCTGATATTATGTTTTTGTTTTCCATGTGAGTTTTGACAAAAATCACATGATTTTAATAATACAGTAACTAGTGAAAGAGTGCAAAAAGGGCAAGAAACGTAGAACAGTGGAAAAGAAATGTAATCAAAAGACATTGTAATGAGGGAAAGAGTTACGAATCCTGAAAAGGTAAGTTGAAATCCCAACGATGTGTCAAGAATGATTTAACCATGAGTGACCATCATGATGACGTATTGATTGAAATGATTTAAATTGTAACACCATTACATTTATCAGTATAGGTAGAGAACAATGGTAAAGTATCCTGACAAAATGGCAGTATCTCTTTTGATGAAGAGGTATTTAATACTTACATGGAGAATCATTGCATCAGTATTTACATTGAACAAGAACCAGATATTCATGAGACACGGGACATGGGTTACGATTTATCTGCAGGGTCGGACCTAAATGTATATCAAAATTATGCGAGGCCTGACTCAGATATAAATGACAAGAGTTTGTTACTCAGTGGAGAATTTAGAAACTTTGAATGTGAGTAATTTGAAGCGACAGTTAAAAATGTGTGTGAAAACGTTACTGGCAAGAAAGCTTCATAAGTGTCTCGTTTGTATGCGTATATTTGCAGTGTAAACCCACAGAAACAGGACATGTCAAAAAATCTAGACATAAACCAAGGAGATTTAGCAGTTGACATTAATATTTCTGAACAATGTACATACGATGATTTAATTGTTCTTGCAGACGAAGCTGTGTGGACTCATGACCTGCGATTTCTACCAAACATGCATTATCACCAGCTATACCAGTATCTGGTAGAAAGGACGAGAGAATACGGTGACCAAGTCATGAAAGGCACTGTGTTTAAGAAAGAAAGAGCGTACAGCTTCTATAAGGAGTGTCATATAAAGACGTTAAAGTTGCTGTGAACAAAAGCTTAACATTATTCAGAGCAAAAGTAATTGCCTCCATGAAAAAGATAAATTACAAGATTGTAGTTGTCTTAAAGAATTGTCTTAAAGGGATGTGAAGTATGCTGCCCGGTTTCTCGAGCCATGAATTTCACAGAGTTTTACCCAGCCGGGTAATTACATATTCATCTTTATTGTAAATTAATTGGTGTATGTCTTATGTATTTCATGGGAGGGTTTTTGTCTGGCCCCTATAAAACTGACGGGAGGGTTTTTGTCCGGCATTCGAAATGCCGTGGTATTGCAACTACTGATCTTGAGGTAAGTAATATTAAAGTTTGTACTGATACTCATAAATAAATGAGTCTTTTCCTACCAAACACTTATCTAAAATTCGCAAAATTATAAAGTGTTTTTTTTGTAATATATATGAATTATTATGAAGTCTGTTACTAAAGCGTTAATAATGATTGATCGTATACAATATGTAATTATTTAATGTTGAAACAATTCCAATTCTTCACGTGGTGTGGCATATAAGAATTTATCGTTCCAATTGTTTAATCTGATTGAAGGGTCTTATGATGCTTTATGAGCAAATTAAATGATTTTTTTTATATAATATAATTTAATACATTTCCTCATTATATCTAAATGCCATGGTATATTATTTTGAGCAACTGGATACAGGAGTATTTTTTTATTTGGAACAGCAAGATGAACAGCTTCAGAAGAGTAATAAACCTGAAAAGGAACGAAAAAAGAGACTGAAGTTAACTTTATTTTGATGTTTTGAATTTAGGCATTTGCTGGAACACTTATTTGTGTTGATGAGGCTGTGTTATAAATTGTTGGAACGACACTCTGCAGTATGTGATTGTAATTCATGGGTATAAATTCTGATACCATTTTTGCCTTATATTTGGATTAAAAATTTGTTTAATTTGAAAAAATGGAAATTACCTGTTTACAATTTTGAATTACCCCAGTTGCTATTATTTTTACCGTGTACTCTAGGTTGTTCTATTTATAGACAAAAAAGTAGCCGCTACGTACGGCTACTAGGTAGCAGGACGGTAGCCAGAAAAGGAAGCTGCTACTAGGTAGCCAGAAAAGGTAGCCGCTACATAGCCGCTACTTAGAAGCCGGAAAAATTATTTGCATAGGTAAAACTACCTTGCCGCTACTCAGCCGCTACAGGTAGCGGCTGAGTAGCCATTAGGTTGCAGCTAGGTAGCCGCTATAGGTAGTTAGAGGCCTTAGATTTCTGTAAGGGATGCCTGACACTGATGTGATCCAGGTAATAACAATATACTAAATAAAATGTTCATGAAGAGCTGTAAAATAAAAAGTGCATCAATGGAAGATATGCTGTTATGGTTTAAACATTTGTTGCTTTGTTCTTTCTCATAATAACTTTTCTTCTTATTAGGTGAGGCATTGGTATGCACTAGTAAATCAATGTCATGTTTAAGATTCGAGACTACAAGGGGAAACAACATGGTTTGGCGGATACCTCTTTTCTGGAGAGTAGCCGTTAAAAAAAGGTTGAGAAAACAGTCCATTTTGATTTGTTAAATTCTTTTTTGGTTTGAAGATGAAATACCTTTTTTATTGTTTATTTCAATTCAGATAAAAATGCTCTTTTAGAAAAGGTATGGTTATGGCGGTCTGTATGCGCAAAATGTTGCCTTTATTTTGGCTTAAAGTTGTCGCTTTTACATTGAATTATATAAGGAAAGTATTTAGTATATTGTGATCTTCAGCTTGCATACACATCAAGAAAGGCAGACCTGTATTTGATTTTGAAATACAGAAGTGAAATGGATGATAAAAATCATGTCAGCAGATAACAGTTCTTCAAAATTTGGAAACAGTACTTTCCACACCTTAAAATAAAGAAGGTATACTTAGGCCGTAGGCTCATATATGCTTTTCCTCCTTTTTCCATAGAAGTAGGTTCTTTCCATCCTGATTTATTTTTCAATTAATATGATATACACTGCTGTTATGAAATTCAAGACTGAACAGATTGGGAGGAAACGAAAAGAATATGCTTGTTAGAGGGCCTTTTACAAACTGCAACTCTTTTAGAGGTTCTACACCTGTATCTCTACCAGCTTCCCCAAACACTGAGACTCAAGGTTAGGCCGGGAGGTATTCTCCAGCTCCATTGTCTATGGTGGAACCCTATGTGCCAACGTCTGCCAACACGATCATGCAATCACATGTCAAGGCCCTTCTGGTCTGTGGGGCAATGCCACTCCTACCCCCTTCTAAATGCGATTGGGCAGCTGATGAGTCAATTACACTCGTACCAGGGCAAAGCTGGCCCCTAAAAGGATGGAGGTACCTTTCCGCAGACTGCTAATTTGTAGAGTTTTCAGCAAAGGAATTGGACTGCCAGCAGATTAAGAAGGTTCTGCAGAGGAAAAGTCCAGCTAAGCACAAAACCCACCTACCGCAACAAGTGCCGGGATAGCAACAGCAACAACAGCTTCTTTAACAACAATTGCAGAAACTACTATATTACCCTCTTCAGCAGCTTCAGCTAAATCAGCAACGGCTATGGCTGGCAGTTCTAAACAAGTTGAGAATCAAGCTGAGGTAGATTTTTATGAATGATATATTCTAATAAATTGAGAGAAAAGAGGAAAAGATGGTGAAAATAACTACAAGCAATTTCCTTTGCGGTTTGCAGTCATTGCAGTCTTCATGATCTGAATTGTTTATAGAAGAGGAAGCTGGAGCTTCAGATACGATCATAATCTAATAAATTGAGAAAAAAAGAGGAAAAGATGGTGAAAATGACTACAAGCCATGACCTTCATGGATTGTTAGGAAGTAACAAAATGCATCAAAACATCAACAGTGCATTATTATGTTTGTAGCTTCAATTAAGAATAGTATTAATTGCTTACTATAAGCAGTTTGCAAATTAATTCATGTTATATAAACATTACGTGCGTAGAAATCTGGTAAATGAGTTACATTACTTATGTGTGTCTTTTTTGATAAATCTCAAGAAGAATTTGTTCAATTATTTCTATGTTTACATGTATGTCTAAAATATATAATGTTATGGGTTTGTTCAATTTAGTTATTATACTACATGTATTATGGTTATCATCCTAACTCTAATTTACGTTAAGCAATATTTAATAATAGATCTATTGCTTTACAGTTAATCGTAAAATAATTGATCGCTTTTGATAATGCTTGATGAAAATTTTAATGAGTAGTAACAAATGAAATGAACTGAACATAGATATTCATTACATCATGTAAATACCCATTTATAATCATGGCAGTTTGCATGATCCAAATAATCTGAAAACGAGGATGCTGCATGGAGCTTCAGATAAGACTGTACAAGGCCCAGTTGGCGCGATTGGATGAAGAATGATATATTCTAATAGGAGTATATTGTGTATTTAATAAAACATAACATTATTATTTTGTTATGATATAACAAAGTACACCCTACTGAAATACGTTTGCTTGTTTAACAGAAGTGTACATTTTCTACATGTTGGAAAAGACCAATATTCAGAAATTAATGGGATATTGATAAATACTGATTTTCTTAATAGTTTAGACTTTGTAATAATGAAGTTCTTTATCAACTCAATCAATAAAAGTTGATAGTTACAAATGTCTTGTATAAATACTTCGAGATCTTGTATTAGAGTCGAGTCGAGTTTGGTAAGACGTCACGACTGAACGAAGGGGCTTGGCTCATACCCGTAGATACTTTACAATGCGTGTTACTATACGATCACTTGAACAATAAATAAAGAATGTTTTAACTAGGAACTGGGTTGTTGTTCTGTCTACTATGTGACAGATGAAAATAGTTGTCGCCGTTTGCAGGATTATACACAATTTGGTAAGTTCTATTTGTTTGTTTCTTGAATCCATGCTTGAGAAAAAAAAACACTATTAAAATTAATCATGAAAAAATAGAGTAACAGAGAAATATAGACCATGGCGGAAGGTAAAGACTCTTTAAAAGTGTTTGATAATTTAAGGCGTGAATAAATAAATGTCTCCAATACTTTAACAACTCAGGGCATTTCACAAACAGTTCCTAAATTTGATGAAAACCGTCAAGAGTATAGGGAATGGTTAAAATCCATCGAGAAATTTGCTACGTTAATGAATATAACTGATGATAGAAAAAAATTCCATTGCATATCAAAGTGCATCGGGTGCAAATTCTGGTTAAATTGAAAGAAAGATTCATGATAATCCTGAGAATACTTGGAGACAGTTCAAACGAGACTTATAGTGATCAGATTCTTAGACGTGACAGATCCGCATTTCGCTCTGTCGCTCCTTAGGAAAATTAGACATGGTAAACATGAGGATATCCAGTCATACGCTGAAAGAATTATATCTTTGGGGAAAGAGGCATAATATATATACCAAACTAGATTTCTATTTAACACTGCACACTACAGTATTTCTGGACATTATAATGGACCTTCCTCCAAAGTTGCATACATGTCAACCTACTGGTAAAATTTCAAGGACCAAGAGAGACAACCTTCACATGAATGTTGACACCTCTGAAGTTGCTGGTCTTGACAGGGAAGCACACAGTCCTGCATAAATATTTTGTACTGCTTTTTTAAGTTCTTTTTTTCATTCCACAGATTTAACTGTTCACATTTTTTTCCGAAGATTTCATCTTACCAATAATATTTTCACAGATTTCATCTAACCAACAATATAAAGAAAATCAAGTTAAATTTCAAATTTTCGGACATTTTATTACAGGCTTCTTTGTTCAAATAACTTGAGGGGGTCGATCAATAGGAGAAAACTGTTTCCATTCAGCTAGACACAGACAGAACAGCAACCTGTAGAAACCAAAGAAATCAACAGCTCATGAGACAGGTTTGCAATGTTTGTTTTTCACATTATGCTTGTATTCTGTTTTTATTTTCTAGATGGTACGTAGCAACACTTGGCACGGCTTCTGTTGCTCTAGTGTTGGTAACGGGTATTGCTCTGACTGAATTTATCACGTACTTAACTGACAAAAACAACAGAAACATTCTGCAGCCATATCGAGGAACATCTTTTAACTACTTATTAGGGCAGTATTACTGGAGCTTTGTACCCTTTGAGTTTTGACAAAAATCACCCGATTTAAATAATACAGTAACTAGTGGAAGAGGGAGAAAAAGGGTAAGAAACCTAGAGTGAAGAAGAAATGTACGTATTAAATGAAAAGACGTCGTTAATAGAGAAAGAGTTACCGATCCTAAAAAGGTATGTTGAAATCCCAACAATGTGTCGAGAATGATTCAACTATGATGGACCATCATGATGAAGTAGGTATTGATTGCAATATTAACAGTCACACCATTACATTACAGAATTGTTATAAGAAGAGAACAATGGTTAACCCATTTATGCATAGCGTCTAGAAAACAAGCAAATTCGTTGAATTGATATCCCCTGCCAATTTAGAGCTTTGTCACAGAAAAAAGCATTTTTTCAAGATACAAAGGGCCAATTAACTCAGTTTTAAATAGATGGTGTACAATGCCATTTGGCGTGCATCATCCTCTTATCCATATATATACTCATACCATGTTTCAATGATATCCGCCAAGGCACTTCCAAGATATGGCCCCGGACACAAAAGTGCCGGACGAACAGACGGACGGACGGACAACGCCAAAACAATATCCGTCTGCCTTTGGCGAGGGATAAAAAGGCCTTGGCAAACAGCACAGACCCTGATGAGACGCTGCATGATGCGGCGTCTCATCAGGGTCTGCGCTGTTTGCTTGAAGGAATTTCTATAAGAAATATTCTGAATATAGAAATAAATATACTAGACATCTTAATTTTGGAAATAAATTGATCCAATTTAGAAGGATGGGAGAGTCCACTAAGCATAAATGGGTTAAGGTTGCAGATGGAAACAACAGTATATTGACCTTACCCCATATCTTAACTATCGCCAATGTTTTTAATGGCAACATACATGGTGAATTCGAAGGATTTGAAGTTAAAGCTAAAGTTTCGGTAAGAAAAAATTATCAACGCATGGTCACTTCTAAACTGCATTTGTTATTCGTAAATATTTTGGAATCGAGCACAAGATCCAGGCATGGTGTCAAACGTCCGTACAATTCTCACTTTACCTCTCTAAATGTTTGATATAAATTTGCCAAATTCAATATCTAGTGTGTATAAAATAATGGAAACAAACATTAACTTCACAAAGCTTACAATGATCATCAGTGAGAGCGACTTCACATGTGGGTCCTTTATAAGTGCCCCAGATGATATTGTACATGTAAGGCCTCATTTAAATACAGTTATAACGTGGAGCTGTCGTTTAACAGTACAAGTCTGGGCCGGAAAGATCTCTGCTGCCACTGTGGTACGAATAAATTATGCAAGGTGAAGTTTCCCAAGAACTTCTTGAGAAGTTTAAAACTGTGCTGCGGATTTGCTAACTGCTTAAATGCAGGTTTGAAGCTGTTTGCCAAGGGCCATTAAGCTTACCTACCAACCCACATTTGTTTGGGCATGTAACCAGAAACAAATCTATTTTTTTTTAGGCCTAATATTAGATAATAAGATATATATGTATCAGTACGTATTACATAAACACTGGAGGAGTACACTGTAGGGACCGATTAGTGTGGAAGGCATAACAATGCCAAGAAACTGCCACAAAACCGCTGAAATTATCCATTGATAGTGACACGGGGTTATTCACGAATAACGGACTCACAATCGTTCGCATCTTCAGTGCCTTGAACAGAAGCTATAATCTAATTCTATTTGTTCAAAAGTATGTAACCACTTTCAGTGTAAAATGATAACAACCAAACAGATAACCGGATACAATATATCCCACTGAGTACCTAGACGGCATGAAGGTTTATTGTGATGTCTACTCTACGAACAAGGGATGAATAGTTATATAGAGGAGAAAAGACGGGTCTGTAGATTTCAAACGCACTTGGGCAGATTACAAAGCTGGTTTCGGTGACTTGAGTGGGGAATTCTGGTTTGGCAATGAGCATATCTACCAGCTGACAAAGGACAAACCAAGAGAGCTGAGGATTGATATGGAGACGTTCAATATACAAAATTACCGGCAATGATTATCACTCGCACATTCATCCAATTCTAACTTTCAAATACCGTCGGTCCTCGGATTTTTCAATAATAAATTGGAAAATCCGGAAATGATTCTAATATTGCAGGACCTCGTGTCCGGTAATAAAATTATGGCGATATTTGGAATTCCATATAAAGCTATTTTCAGACAAGTATCAATGCAAAAGTAATTTTTTGAATGATGTAAGTGTTTATAGGGTATCTGAATATTTTTGCTGAGTCGTCAAAGCTTATAGCACACTACGTCATCACTATATGATTACATTCCGCAAAGGGAGAAAATCAAAATCGACAACCACGTGCGTTTTGGTTCCCGTTTTACCCGATTTATTCGTAAGCAAGCAGGGCATAAACAAAGGTCAATGTTACCTTCCTGCAAACATCAACATCAACACCGGAGTTAAAAAGAAAACAAATCTTGGACATTCTACATGAATAAATACATGATTACTATTACATAGTGAATGAAAAATAATGTTAATTTTTATTGAAATACATGTGTAGATTGGATATGTGCTATAATTATTATAATAATATTAAAATTTTACTAAAATATCTCATTTTATTATTTCTTCTAATTTTTTCTTTTTTGGGCCGGAAATGATCAGTCCGAGCCGGCAAAGGCTGCATGATTATAGGACCTCCTGGCCGGCAATCAATTATAATTTTGGAAAGGACTAGGTCATGTATCAAATATTCAGTCTAGTTTATTGTTATCAGATGTTGATTATAACAATGTTTTATGGATGGCTAAGTCTATTGACGCAGACCTGCTTCAGTTGGAGGCAGGTTGTCGTACAGAACCAGGAGCTCAGAGTCCCAATTTAGACAGTGAAAGCTAATACCCTCAAGCATGGCTTCCATTGAAAGAGTGTTCAGTTGAATGAACTCATTGTGAACTGTTGATAGAAACAGGCTTTCGCAGGAATCACTCACCACTTTGATATTTATATGCAACTTATTATTTGTACAAGCTTTATAACATTTTCAGCATAATGAATAAATTTCCCAATTTGGAATAAAATGACGCTAATTTTCCCAATGTGACCGGTATCTAACCAGTCCAAAAGTGGTGAGGAAAAAACTGCATGGTGCTAGATGAATGGAAAGGGCACCCCAAAGGAGAAGGACATAAATGAAGCCATCACAGAACAAGTAAGCTATACGCGGAAGATCACAAAAAATGTTCTGCAGAATTATTTATTAGTTTTGTACTGTTGTTTTGCATTGATTGTTTCTGAAACAAGCACATTTGTTGAATTGATATTCCCCGCCACATACATTCTGTTCATACACTTCCCTCACAACTGGTCAAGCACTACATCATTCTACACCGTCATGCACAACAAGTCCAGCACCAACAGCAATCTTTACAACAGCAGTCTTTATTTACACCAGATCAGACACCACAGCAGTCTACACAACAGCTGTCATTATCTACACAAGGTCAAGCACAACAGCAGTCTACACAACAGCTGTCATTATCTACACAAGGTCTAGCACAACAGCAGCCTACTCAACACCTGTCATTATCTACACAAGGTCTAGCANTAACAGTAGAGGGATTTTTATTTATTTTGTCGCACTGCTTTACTTACAAAAATGCCCAATTTTTTATGTGAAACAGCCTTTGAAAGAAAAATATAGCAAAAATTATTTAATTTTATTTCTGATAATGTAGTCAGTCCGTAGATGTCCCTTGACCAAATAAATGGTCCGCTATCTACTTTTGTAGCCTGTTGAACAGGTATCTGACTTAAGTTCTTTGTCCTCTTCTATTAAACCTGTATATCCATTTTTTACTACTTTGAGCACGAATAAGATGAATGTTTGTCCCCAGTTTATAGGTCAAGGTCACAGTGGACACTTTAAATTTGTGTATATTCCTTAAATGGATGTAGTAAAATTATATGTTCCTGCACGGCTTTATTTTGTTATATTTTGTTTTATTTTTGATATTTAGTCGGTCAGTAGATGTCCCTTGACCAAATAAATGGTCCGCTATCTACTGTTGTAGCCTGTTTGACAGGTTTCTGACTAAGTTTTGTATATACCTCAGGTTATTTTATTTTTGATATTGTAGTCGGTCAGTAGATGTCCCTTGACCAAATAAATGGTCTGCTATCTACTGTTGGAGCCTGTTTGACAGGTATCTGACTAAGTTTTGTTAACGCCCGTTTGAAAAACGGACGTATTATGTGATCACCCATGGGTGGCGGCTTCCAGATCTCTGAGTATAACTCTTAAAGTATAAGAGCTTTTCACATGAAAATTCATATATGGATTGATTTCATTGAGGAGAAGTGCAGTGCACGAGAACCATAACTCTAGCTTGCTTAATTTCAGAATTATACCACATTTTAAATTTTCTTTTCTGAGTCATAACTTCATAACTATTAGGCCAATTAACATCAAACTTGGAATAAAAGTAGGTTGTGGTGTATAGAAGTGCAGCCCACAAGAATCATAACTTTAGATTGCATAATTTTAGAAATATCCCCATTAATAATTTTGTTGGTATGCCTTTTTTCTTGGTTGCCTGTTTTTTATGTCCCCAGTCTATGCTGGGGGACATATTGTTTTTGCCCTGTCTGTTGGTTTGTTTGCACAAACTTTAACATTGGCCATAACTTTTGCAATATTGAAGATAGCAACTTGATATTTGGCATGTACGTGTATCTCATAGAGCTGCACATTTTGAGTGGTGAAAGGTCAATGTCATCCTTCAAGGTCAAATATATTGGTCAAAATTGCTCAAAAGGGGACATAGTGTTTCACAAACACATCACATGTTTGAAATTACAATGTCCTGATTGAAATATTACTTTGCACATCAACATTTTTGAGTTTACCATCACCATTTATGACGATTGTAATAATATTTAAGATTTTTAATATTTAATAATTATTGCTATCATTTTAACTGTTACAAATGTATACAAAGTCAAAGCATTGATTATGTAAACTGCACTCTAAGCTATCGCAAATATCTCCAACTTTTATTACATTTATCTTTACCGAGTGTTGGAAATACAGTGGGTTCTGTCTGCTCAATAAACGGGCGTATTTTGCTCCGCCATGCGGTGCTCTTGTTATTATTGTATATGTATTATTTTTTGAATGTCAACTTATGTACAATCAATAAGATTAACTTTGGACTACAATGGCGCGGTTACATCTTCACAACTAGTCTGAGGAAGTTGTAACAACGGTTCGTATAACAACAACGTATATCGATAACGTCAACGTATATCAAAAACATCAAGTTTTTTCAAGCTTAAAGATGCTTAATTAGATGGTCAGCTTTGTTGGTCACTTAGGGACAAAGGAATATTCATCAGCGACCTCCTATTTGTCAATGTCCGCCAGACAAATTTTGTACTGTGTTCCGTATCGCCTACTTGTGAACTTGGTTTTAGAGATTGTACACTTTAGACTAACACTGGACAGACAAATTATAACAGAATCAAATGAAACTCACAGAGCATGTGTACAAAATATTTATCTTGAATTTTGTGAAGTTTGATGGTAACCAGTCACCTAAAAGAGGAAATATGTGGTTGATTCATGTGTAACGTTTCTTTTGTCCGTGTACCCAATTGAAGCATGCCTAGGATATAGGCTGCTTCTGTTACATGTATTTTGCAAACAACTTTATTTGTGAACTGATGTTCATGATTTAGGCATTTTAAAATGTAATAGAATGTTATTGAAGAAAACTAGTTCAATAAGGACATGTGGTCTACTGACTTGATATGTTCCTATAGCCGAATGAGTTTCCTAGAGTTTTTAAAACTTTGTGTAATTTTTTAGAGTTCTGGTTGTGTGTAATCCTTGTTAGTATAGGTCTTTGGTATTTTTTGTCTGTTTGTGTAAAGAACATTTTTGAGGAGAAGCAACAATAAAAATGTGTTCTTAAAATGTTGTAATGTTATATATTATTTTGCTAGATTTTCTTTTGGTTCTAGATTTACCAATAACATTATGAGTTAACATATTTTTCTTCTGGTTTATAAGTCCAAAGTTGATTACGATGCAATTAGTAGGGTTTTCCTCCTCCTGGATGTGCAGAACCTGCGGTTTGCATCACATAACCTAAAACGTTGGTACATTTAAACTAGTA